>JAODAL010010635.1:0-104100 GCA_025379985.1 Phyllomedusa bahiana | reverse complement strand
GGGGTTTGTATTCTATAGTAAAGGGAATAACACCATTAGAAAGACAACTTGTCCCAAAATAAAAGCCTCATAGTCTATGTAGGGGAAAAAATAAAAAAGTTATGGCTTTCAGAACCCCAAAGAGAAAAAAAACATTTGAGCCTATTTTAATGAGTCCTTTCAGGAAGGGGTTAAAACCTGTAAAGGGTGTAGAACAAAGGTCAGCCTGCTGTAGAAAAAGTCTACAGCATAAAGAAAGAGGTTCTCCCTCTAAAACTTCGCAGGTGCTCTCCCCGAGGCAGTGGCTCTACTCCTTACAAACATATCCTAATGGGTTTTAACTTTCTTAAACGGATGAGCGTTGTTCTATACCCTTCACAGGTTAAAAATTGCGGTAAGCCCAAGTGGCAAGAAATGTTTTATAATTTTTATGAAATAAGTAAAGTTTTTTTTTTTTTAAAAGAATTATTTGTTGCTAAGTATTTTTTAAATAAGTTTCTAAAAGCCCTTTTGGGGGGGCGTGGTACGGGAAGAAGTCGGTATCGTTAAAAAGAAATGATTTTTCAGAGGAAATCTCCATACATGCACCCAAAAAATTTCCACAGCGGGGTGGCCCCAGTAAAGGTCCAAAAAAGAAGAAAAAATAATGACGTCCCCCTTGTTACTGTCTGAACCCCCATAACTGTGGTCCCCCCTAAAATGTGGATCTACGGGGAGGGAAAACGTCCACCTTCTGAACAGGTTGGAGGTGTGGTGGTGCTGCAGCAATGGATTGTAAACAGATAAAGCAACTGACAGCATCTATGGATGGAAGGGCTTTTGAGTGTCATCGTAAAGAAAGTGGCTATATTGGTATAAATTGGTTTTGGTTTTTTTAGAATGTCAAAAATGTATTCTAAATTTTTCGGTTTGTTTTTTGGTTTCCCTGGAAATAACAGTAAGTGGGATATTTTTGTTTTTATTAATTTGGGAAATCCGAACTTAAAAAACCCTTTTACCCCAAAAAATAAAACCTTTTTGGTTCCTTTAAAAAGTTAGTGCTTAGAACTTTCCCCCAACCACAATTATTTTTTTATTTTTAATTATTATATTATTTTTTTATATATTTAAAAATTATATATATAATATATAAATAATTATATAATATAATTAAAAAAAAAAAAAAAAAAAAAAAAGGTCCATCGGGGATGGACGGTATGTGTCCCCGATGCCCCTGGCATCGGTTGGAAGTTAAAAGGCCAAAATGTCTTTTGGTGTCAGTAACACTAGGTTGCTGCACCTATTTGTTGTATATAACGTGCCTTAAGGGCTGTCCGGGTCGGCTTTTTACGGGAATAACCAAAAAAGGGATGGGGGGGCCCGGTATTCCCAACTCCAGGTTTTCCCAGCTGTAAGACCCCTGGGTATGAGGACAGGGGTGGTTCCAGACTGAGGTGTGAGTAGTCTGTGGAGGAAAGAGCTCTGGCTGGAGGTGTTCAGGGGGCCCTTTGCTTTCCAGGACGATTGGACCCACAAGCATCAAAGGGGGTGAGACCCCCAAAGCACTGGCAAAGGACTTATTGCACTGGTTTTAAAGCTGAAGTAAGTGTGTTTTTTGTTTGATTTCCATGTATGATTTCCTTCTGGGGATGCTGGTGGATAAAAAAAACCCACCTGTGTTATCCTGAACAATTGCCTGCCGTTGCTTCCCTGCGGCTACGTTGAGCTACATCTACAAGTGGGGAGGATCCCGGGAAAAACCCCCCCATTTGTCTGGGTTAAAGGGGGGGCAGCACGGGCCAAGTTTACAGGCAAAAAATGGAGGGGTGATTAAACCCCTGGTGGGGGAAACCTGAGCATCAGCAAGCTCGCACAACAACAGAAAGCCCCAGCAGGAAACAAACCGCCTGCTTATGCACAGATGGCGTTCTGACTGAAGCAGTGGGGGAAAAAAAGTGCCCCCAGTTTCACCATCCCAGAGGACGGACCCCCATCCCAGAGTTGGTGAGGGAGGCGCGCAGAAAATGATCCGAGGCGGGGGAGGCCTTTTTGGCTGTATTCGAACGTGTCGGGCCCGGAGAAGCTGCCCCGGAGAGTGGGCCAGGTGTTCCCCCCATATTGACTGGGGACCCCCAAAAGGGTACTATGACCTGGCCCCTGAAAGACCCCAAAGGAGTAGGGGAGCTTCAAAGCTGGATCCGGGCCGGCTCGGGTAACATTGGCGGTCCGGGCAAGAGGGTGCATTTCGGGGGCTATAAACAGACAAGCCCCAGGGTCGCGTTGTTTGTTTTGCTGCCCTGGTCCAGAAGTGGTACAGCAGATACTTGTCCCAACCCCAAAAGGTTTGAGCGGGTGTCATGGACGGTTCCGAGCTCTTACCTAGCCTGTGCAGTGGGGGTTTGCTCAGGGAGCCCCCCAATCGGGATGAAGGGGGGGGTTGGTAGAAAGATTTTACGCCTGGAGCAGCCCCTGGGTGGGCCCGGGGAAACCCTAAAATCCTGTGTGGGGAGCCCCCCCGGCAGTTGAGGGTTCAAAGTGGCCCAGTTTTCCCCCGGAAGGTCGCCTAAAAACCCGAGGGGGGACCAACCCCCATGGGAAGGGGGCCTCAGGGAACCTGTTGCGGGCGGTGTCACCCCCCAGGCCATGTGTAGCCCAGCCCCCTTTCCCCGGAGCAAAAAGGGTTCGGTGGGCCGACGTTGCTCCATGTTGCCCATGCTGTGGCAGGTCTGCCCGTCCAGGAGAGGGCCCCAGTCTGCATGTGAAGGTCAATGGGACTATTGGGATGGTTTTTGGCTCAGGGAGTTTGGTTACTTCCTTTGGGGGCTTTTTTTAACCTCATTTTGGTGACCCCGGGGAAAAAATTTGGGGGGGTTACGTGTGCAGGGGTAAGAGGGTCCCCGGGCCCCGAGTGGCCCGGGAAAAACTGATTGGGACTCAAGCACATTTTGGGGGGGTTTGTTAAAAACTTGATGCACGATGGATCATTGGTGTGTTTTTTTGTTTGGGCCCTGGGGGTAGAGTTGTGTCCCCAAAAGGCCCCCCAAGACAAGGGCAGTCCAGAGTGTGCAAACCCTGAGGTAACCCCGGGAATTTCCCCTGATGGTTAGCAGGGGACAATGGGGAGGAGGGGGGTTCAGGGAAAATGTCCCGACCGGAAGTGTCCCGGGGAAATTTTGGGGCGGCCCAACTCAAGCCCTTACGTTAAAAGGGGCTTTGGAGGGGGGTGGTAGTCCTCAATTGGGGCCCCCAGGGCCGGGGCGATGAGCGGACCCCCCTTGCAATAAAAGGAGACCAATGTATCGGGAAAACCAAGGTGAGAGACGAGGTGATGGAACAGCTCTTGGTCCCCAACCCCTATGGGGGCATGGTCCTGGGGACATGGACCCTTTTTTTTGGGGGGAACCCCCTGGGGCAGAAAAGCCCCTGGAGGGACCCTGGGAGGTTTTATTGGCCGGTTTTTGGTGAGGTTCGGGATTTTTGAGTATGCCCCTTTAAAGTAAAGTCACCCCCCGGGTAGCCCTTCCCAGTCCCCTAGTCCCGCTGCCCATTATCGGGGCCCTTTGAGAGGTGGCCCATGGATTTAGTGGGCCCGCGGTGAAATTGCCCGGGGACACCCAATATATCTTAGGGGTTTTTAAGACTATGCGACCAGGCCCCCAAAAAGGGGGGGCCCTTGGGGAAATATGTCATCTAAAAATATTGCCAGAGAGTTATTTCACATCTTCTCCCAACAGGGATTCCCAAAGAGATCTGCAGATAAGGGGCCCTTTTATGTCCCAAGGGGATGAGGGGGATTTGTAAGGTGTAAAAGGTGACAGTTACGCACTCAGTGACCACCCAAACGGACGGGCTCGTGGAAAGGTTCAATAAGACCTTTAAAGCCTGCTTTAAAAAAGTGGGTTTAAAAAAGGATGGCCGATTGGGGTTTCCGTTTTCCATACCTTTGTTTTCCATAAGAGAGGTTTCCACAGGCCCTACAGGATTTTCCCCTTTTGAATTATTATATGGCCGAACCAAAAGGGGTTTTCTAGACGTGGCGAAAAAACTTGGGGGAACGAGGTCACCCCCTTTTAAAGGGGGATCGAACAGTCCAAAAAGATGCAAGAGAGAGTCACCCCGGGGGATGCCCATTGTTAAGGAACACCTTCTGAATAGGAAACCCCGGCCAGGGGTTTTAACAGGGAAAGCCGTGTTTGACAATTTAGCCCGGGGGAAGGGTACTGGTGCTCGTACCAACTGTTGAGAGCAATTCCTAGCCAAGTGGCGGGGGGCCCTATGAGATTGTTGAAAAAGTGGGAAAGGGAAAATACAAGGTCCACCAGCCCGGGGAGAGGAAGCCCCTTTCCCGTTTATATTAATTTGATTAAGCCCTGGAAGGAGAGAGTTTCCGGGGGGGCCCCTTGTCTAGTGTCCAGTAGAGTCAGGAGTAAAAAAGGTGAAATTGCAGAAACATTGTCCCCCCTCCCAAAAAACAACAAGCAAGGGAAATCTTTCAACAGAAAAGGGACCTGTTTCGGAGGCCCCCGGGCTAACCAATGTTATTAAACTGAAATCCTTACGGAGCCACAAGTAAGGGTTTACATAAAACGTATAGAATTCCCGGGGCCCCCCCGGGAGGTAATTGACGGAGGTCATAGGGATGGAACTAGGGGTTTTGAAAAGTCCAAAAGCGGGGGGGTCCGCCCCCGTCCTGTGCCAAACCAAAAGGCGGTGGCGTTTCTGTAAGACTACGCAAAACTGAAGAGGTCTCTAGGTAGATGCTTATCCCATGCAGGGTAGACGAATCATTGAAAGTTAGGGCTTACATCCCCACCCTTGATTGACCAAAGGGGTACTGGAGATCCCTTTGTCAAAAACGGCTGAGAGAAAAATACTTTTCCACCCGAGGGGTCGTTTCAGTACGTCGAATGCCGTTTGGACTGCAGGGGGCCCCAGTACATTCAAAGGGCCATGACCAAGTTTACGTCCCCTGGAAGTATGCTGCCGTTACTTGGTGAAATATCATCTACAGTGCGATGGGGAAAACACCTCCCTAAAGACAGTTGGTTTTGGAGGCCTTTAAAAAGGGCCCGGGTTTACAATAAAAACCAGTAAGTGCGCATGGGGTTTTGGGAGGGGGCCCGGTACCCGGGGTATATGTGGAGAGGCGAAATAAAGCCCCCCGTTAAATAAAATAGAGGGATTCAGGGGGGGCCCCGACCCCTTACAAAGAAAAAAAGGTCAGGGGGGGGTGTTGGGGGGGGGGGGGGGATCGGGCCGTGTCAGGATGCCCGGGGTTTATTGGGTTTTTTCACTTGTTTTCTGTTTAGTTTTTGAAAATTTGACTTGCAATAAGGTTTCTTTTTCTTTCTTTGGTGTTTGCTTCTCTGTATGAGTAATGGCTTAGCTTTACTGCAGGAAACTAGCTAAGGGTTTACTAATTGATTGCCTTTTGAAAAATTCATTTACTACCATCATGATTTGTACTTTCTCTTCAGGGGAATGATATTTCAGATTTTTGATTCCTGTAATCTTTTTGACTGAAAGCAGATGTATCTTGTTTTTGCCTTTTGTCCCCCTTTTTTGTGACATCACAATAAAATTGTTTTTGAATATGAAAAAAAAAAAAAAAAACAGGTCAAAAGGGGATTTGGGGATAGTGGGGGATTACCCGGGGGTTTATCCCAGGTTTGCAGAGATGGCAGTACCTTAAATGACCTTACTAAAGGACCAAGGGTCCACAGTTAATTGGCCCGAAGCGGAAGAGAGTTTTAGGAGCTCAAAAAGGCCCTGTGTGGACAGCCAGTTTTGGGGTCCCATTTTACAAGGAGGTTTGTGTGCAAACCGAGCATCAGAGGTGGGTCTGGGGGCGTGAGTCCCAGGTAATAATGGGGGAAGAACACCGGTATATACCTGAGTGAAGCTGTCCCCCGCGGGTAATTATTCTATTGTCGAGAAAGAAGGCTTAGAATAAAGTGGGGGCTGGACTTTGAGATATTATTTTTAGGGAGACGGTTCGACTTATTTTGGATCATGCCCCCTGAAGTTGATGAGGGAAGGGTAAAATGCCCGAGTACCCCTTGGTTTTTAGCCCCGCAAGACTTCGTTTACAGTCGAAAAAATGGCCGGGGAAAAAACGGGAATGCGGAAGCCCTTTTTAGGGGGACTGATGCTGGCGGAAAAAGTCCCCCCCCCCCTGGATTGGGCAGAGGGGGGGGGATTGAAGAGGGCACAAGGTGCCTGTGGTGGGCGGTATGTGTCGCCGATGTCCCTGGATCGGTTTGAAGTAAAAAACCAAAATGTCTTTTGGTGTCGTAAAATAGGTTGCTGACACCTATTTGTTAGTATATAACAGCTGCCGTAAGCGGCTGATCCGGGTCCGGCTTTTACTGGAATGACCGCAGAGATGGGTGGGACGGTCATTCCCACACTCCAGGTCCAGGTTTTACCAGGCCTGTGAGAGCCTGGAGCTACTGAGAGACAGGGTGTGGTTCCAAGACTGAGGTGTGAGTCAGTCTGTGGAGGAAAGAGCTCTGTGCTGGAGGTGTTCAGTGGGCTCTGCTATTCCAAGGACGATTGGATCCACTACCCAAGCATCTAATGGGTGAGACCGCCAAGCACTGGCGGAGGACTTATATGCACTGGTTTAAAGCTGAAGTAAGCTGCTGTTTTGTTTGATTTCCACTGTATAAGACTTTCCTTCTGTGGATGCTGTGTGGATAAAATAAACCACCTGTGTTATACCTGAACAATTGCCTGCCAGTCTGCTTACCCTGCGGCTACCGTTGAGCTACATCCTACAATACCTAGACATCCATGCAAGTAAACATAGAGCGAAAAGGATTATTATTATACCTTCAATCCCTATTACACCCTAATAATAGGCAGAAGATTCGCCCCAACAAGGGCGGTCCCACCTCTCGATGACTCACCCTGTTTTAGTTAGAGTGTACACTACAATATATACTGCATGGATGCCAAAAAATATGAAAAACCATAGAATCTTCAAAACACATCAAAAACACAAAACAAACCTATCTTACTGATATAAGAGGCAGTATCACAATATCACGACCAATATTGCCTAGCAAGTGATAATAATCACATCATATTTATACTCATTGCCATTCATAGACGTAATTAACTCCGTCCACTACCCTGATATGAGGCAGTATCACAATATCAATATCAACATTGCCTGACAAATAATAATACTCACGTTTGTGCTTACTGCCCTTCATAGACGTAATTGACTCAGTCCACTGCCTGACGCGTTTACCCCTTTCTCATCAGGGTTCATCAGGGGTCTTCTGGACCAAGATCCACAGGTTCAAGAGGATATAGTGTTTAAAGATATTCCTATGAATCCCCCATTTTTTGATGTTTTTTTTTTATTAAGTAGCCTAATAATTCTGCACAGTAATGCACAAACAGATATCCTCCTAAGATAGCCAAATCTAAAAAATGAACCACTCCAACTTCCAAAAATATTAAGCTTTTGAGTTGATTGAGAACATAGTTGTTGTTCAATAATAAAAAGATCCATCAATGAAACTGCTTTATAATTTTGCACACACTGTATATATATATTATATATATATATATATATATATATATATATATATATATATACACTTCATAAAACAGAAATTCATATCAAGCTCACTGTACCTCAAAATCTTGATATTGCTCTTCACTTAATGATTTCTTGGCAACAACCAGCGTTCGCAATCCTTCTCTTGCCATGTTTCCACACTAGGAAATTATAGTAAGAAAAGAATTTAAAACATGTCATTCTCATTACTACTGCATTGCATCGGATCCAATACCTATACATTTTCTAAAATTAGTAACTGCATCCCAAACAATAAGACACAAATGTGATCTGGATAATATTACCATACTGTTTCTGAAATAATGAAACCTAATGACAAAAATTCCCATCGACAGAAGACACTGTTATGAGTTAGCAGTACTGCTGGTCAGTTGTTAAAGGGGTTGTCTAATCTTACTGTTTCATAGAGTTAGCAGCAGCTTTCATTCATGCATCCTGTCACTTCCTGGTTTAGCTGTCTGTAATTAGCATATGAGCTCCTTGTATTCAGACTTCTGCTGATATAGGGCAGCAAATTTATTAATATTATCTAACAATTATGACATGTAACCAAACTAGATAGTCTAAAATGCGCCACATTGGCGTAAAGTATTTTGGCGCTAATAGCTTATTCTTACACTATTGCATAATAAATGTGTCCTAATGTCCTTCTAGCAAGGTTGGATTTACATTATGTATTAGAATTATTTAGCAAGGTCACCACATTTGTACACTATTTAATATTCAGTGTCCTTAGTGAGGGAAACTTGGAAAAATACTAAAGGGATTTTCTTGCCACAATGATTAGTTTCTAACATGAAGGGAAAGGTAAATGAAGACTAATAACAAATACATAGGTTACTGACCACCTCTCCCTGCTCTCTCTCCTCTGCAGTCCAACCATGGTGAGTCACTCCCTGCAAAGTCTCCTCTATGGCAAGGGAGTTTGTGTACCTCAGTAAATGACAAGTTTTCACTTTTGAACTACTGTAGTCTTGTGAACAACAGTTTCTAAATCCCCTGCAGTCATGTCACTGTAACAGCAATAGCTAGACACATCAAAGCTGATGATGTCAGTCACTGCTATAGAACCACCAACAGCCTCATCAGTAAGTGTGAGTCTGAAGCGGACTGTGGCTCTGTGAAACTGCATGGTGAGAAAAAAAACCTGTAAGTACTGTGATTAGTAGGGTAAAATATTTTACATAATATAGCACTACGAATTATAGAATTAAACTGTTATTCTGGTTAATTTTCTAAAATTCACATTTTTAAACAAATCAAGCTATTGCAAGGAAATAGTATACTGATGTTCATCATGGATTTAATATCACATATTATTAGCATAAAACTTTACATAATTAATCCAAATAATCATCTTTCAATTGGCTTCTAAAAACATAAGCTTAATAAATGTCATTGGGGAAAGAGGTCTATTGATTTGACCTCATATTGCTAAATAAATTAAACCAATTTTTTTTTCTTACAATTAATTATGTATCATTATCGCCAAAAGTAATTTTTATGACATTTTGTTAGGTCTTCAGGGAGTTTAATTTAATAATGCCTCTGATTAAGTGAAGCTGGCCTGCAGCATATATTGATTCATATTGCCAATACCATCATCAACATATGCATGGTGATCAGTCTATTACTTTATTGTCAGTACAGAGTGTTAGATTAAGATGATTACAGACAAAACAAAGCCTACAAGGAGACATCTGCAAAATGAGAGCTATTCTTCTCACAATATGGTCACTGACTAGCGAATTTCATAAAGTCCTCATGCCCTAATAGAAATAAGTTAATGATCAGCATTAAACGGTTTTAATCAGCAATCACCACCCAGGATATCTAAACTAGAAAAGTATATGTAATCTAAATGGATAAATAGGATCTCCTAAGAAAAACAACAAGAATTTGACAATAGAATATAGACCAAGATAATACTCTCTCATCCTTCCAGAAAAAGCATGGGCCCTGATAAGGGCATGTGTACAGTACATCGTGTATTTCGGGCGCTCACACTGATCAGCACGCACTCCCGAGGTGTGGGGGGGAGAGGGGCGCCTGCCCCATAGACATGCATTACTATATACTATAATAAATGACATGTCACTTATCTCCCCGCGCGTACAATAAGATCGTATAAGAGCGGGGAGAAGAGGCGTAATCCATAGTTCTCTATGAAAGCTATGGATTACCATAATTGCGCGCTTTATAGACAGCGAAATCCACAGACCCTAACAGCCAAATGTATTATTATTATTTTTTTATCCTAGAACGCCATTAATTCCGAGGCGCTGTACCAAGGGGTTCAGGTACATAACATTAGAAAAATATAAAATAAAATACATACAATAACACTAAGCGACATACTGATACAAAAGCAGAGACGACACTGCCTGTGAGAGCTTACAATCTAGAATGGAGAAGGAGGCGACACAAGGTGAGGGACGGAGATGTGTGTATTATATTGGAATGACAGAAGGGTTATCGTAGGCTGTATGCAATCCGGAAGAGAAGGATTTTCAGATTGCATTCGAAACTAGTAGAGGTGGCGGAGAATTGTTGGTAGGTGTCAATAAAAATTATTATGACACGTTTGCACATAACTCTTTGTAGCATTTTTAGTGCATGTGGCATGAGTATACCTAGTAAAATAGTAGATCAGGTTTGAAAAAGACATTGGTCAATAAAGTTTAAACTACAACAGTGTTTAAACAATTCAAAGAGGAAAAGAATCCTTTCTGACTCCAAATATGGCAATCAGAATAAATCCCTGGATCAACTCCCCATCTCCAGAATCTAGTAACTATAATACAACACAAGCGGATATCCAGGTATCTGTCCAAGTCAGGATAAACACGGCCACGAGAGCCAGAGTCCGGTTATAGTAAAACAGTAAGTTTATTTCTTCCAGTATTAAAAAAGCACACTGGCAACAAACACCCACAACTGTGATTTACACATACGCGTTTCACGCAAATAGCCCATGCTATTTGCTAGTAACTATAGTCTGTAATATTTATCATGAATATCTAAACCCTTCTTTAACTTATTTAATGAATCCACCATTAGAAACTTCTGTAATGAATCAGTAAATAATCTATGATGATGGGGAAACTTTCTTTCTTTTCGTGGTTACGGGCATAGGTGTAAAAAAAATTAGGCAACAGATCTCTGAACTGTTCTCTCATATATTGGTACATGGCAATTAATGCCGCTCAGCTGTATTTTTTCCAAGCTGAATTACTCCAAGACTAATAGCATGTCTTAATATTGCAGTCCACCATTCCTCCATTCACTTGGTTGCCTTCCTCTTTACCATCTCAGCCATGTCCTTCTTATATAGAAGTGCCCAAAACTGTACCCAATATTTAATATGTGGACTCACCAGAAATTTATAGAGGTAAAACTATATTCCTGTCTTTAGCATCTATGCCTTTTAATGCACGACTTGTATTTGCCTTGGCAGCAGCTGCCTGACATTGGTCACTAAATTTACTACTACTGTCCAAGTCTTTTTAGTGGTAGTTTTAGCCGGTATCGTACTATTCAGTGCATGAACTTACATTTATCAACATTAAACTTAATTTGCCCTACTCCAATATACAAAGATATACAAGAAAGCCCAGCATTCAAGCTGCTGAACTGGATAAATGAGTTACTTAAAGGGAACCTGTCACATAGGTTATGCCCTCCTTGCTGATAACTGCACAAGCTAGTGTCAGACCTGCTGTTTCCAGCGCTGTGTCCCTTATTCTGTAGGATGCTATATTTTTAGAGCATTTAATGCTCAAATCTTATTCATGAGCAGGTGTTAGCCCCGCCCACCCAAGGCTAACTCCTCCCACCTGGCAGTTATTCACATGTTTCTACCTATTCAAAGTAATAGGTTTATCAGTTTAGGTGGGCGGGGCTAGCCTCAGATGGGCAAGGTTTGAAAAAACTGACTCTTTGTTTGACTCTTTTCTGGCTGAAAACTGCAGATTTGACCATAAATACTCTAAAACTACAGTATCTTACAGAATAAGTGACACATCACTGGAAACATCAAGTCTGACACTTACTTGTGCTGTCCTCAGCAGGGGGGCATAAACTATGTGACAGGTTCTCGTTAAATTAAGAATCAAAAGAGGCCGAGAGTGTGGGAGTATTTCTTGCATATTTCAGATTTTAAGATGACTAAATTTTCTAATAAAAAACGGAAGTCTACAGGTAGCTTCAGAAAGATAAAGACATTTGATCTTTCTGTTTTGAATAGTTATATCTTAGGGTTGAAGTAAAGAAGATAGGGGCGAATCTATGAAACATTCTCCACCACTACTGTGATGGACAAAACTTTTCCTCTTCTACACAGCTTGCAGCATTTTCTGTAAAAGCGGATAAAGCTTAGTGGAGATCGACAGAGTCACCATAATGTACAACAGAAACTGGTATAATTTACACTGGAAATCTATGCCAGCTCATAGCCCAGAATAAAATGCATGGGCAGATATGACAGTACCGCCCAAACCCTTGAACAACACTGTTTATAGTCATTATAAAGAAACATTATAGTATTGCATCTATGGATCGAGATTAACTTTCACATCAAGTATATTTTTGTGGATCCTACCTCTTCTTCTAGCCAGTCATTATACTGTACAATGCTTGCCATGGCAACATCAGCACCTTTCATATAGAATGTGATATCCCCCGATGACTCTTCCTGTAAAAACAACAAGAATGTTATATGGTCAATATCACCAAACTGAGCTGGATGATCAGGTCATTGCGTGCAAACTAACACCAGTGTCAAATGCTACAGAAAGGCATGACAATAGTGTCTTATTCTTTTGAAGACATGCATTTCTGTCTTTTCTGGCCTAGAATGCTACATATGAAGCATGCGCTTCCATTGTGCTGTAGAAAAAGTCAGAATATTGCTTGATTTATGCCACTGCACCAGCATGGTAAAAATCCACAACTTAGCTAATATTTTAATCTTGTGTATGGTTACCCTATCCATATGTTATACTTCATTACTCAATATATTTATATAATCTAACATAATAAGATAGTAACACTTAACAAATAGACAAAAATGTCAACTTATGAAGTATGGTGTCTGTTGTGAGATAATACATGGCAACTGGACTGACAGCAAATTTGTAAAAGCAGTGGGATAATTAGATTTTTCTGTATAAGGTTAAAGGGTTTTCTCACTACAAGGATATTTTTTATGTTAAAGATCTTGCAAAAACAAGTCACTTTGCAATATATGTCCATTAACCGTGTCATACCTATTCCTAGATATCCCCTCTTGTATGGGCTGCATCAGCTCCTCAGGTCGCTATAGCTACAGACCTGTTTGATCTCTCATGATAAGCTGCCAGCACTGGTCGATATAGCTACAGACCTGGCTTCTACTGCAGCGTAGTAGAAGCCAGTAAACATGCCCCCGAATTCAAGAAGACAGGAGTGTGGTAATATGAATCAATGTAGTGAGACAACCCCTTTAATGTACAGTATAGGTGTTATCACCACAGTAACCTTTTTGGCAGACTGGAAGTCTGGAGATTTATGAACCCAGTTCTAGACTATAATATAGATTGTAACGCAAACTGTAATTTTATTTTAAATAATTTAAAAACGGTACAGTGGTCTTTAAAGCTACAATGATCTCAGGATACAATATTTTCAACATACAAAGGTTCTTCCTGGGACACTGAATCATGAAACGAGACTCAGTATACAATGTCACAGACGCTGCCGATCTGCACACTGCAGCACATATGAATGATGGCAGATACAACCAATTATCATTAGCATTAACATCTGTATTAGAGACGTGCATGCAGTGACTGGTGATCTAGTAGTGCCTCTCTGCAGTACAGTGCAGGTCTACATGTTCTGCTTGTATAACATAAATGACCCTTTCTTAAATATAGAAAGTGATTTCCATCTTCCAGCAGCTTTTTCACACTCTTAGGCTATGTTCACACGGCAGTAATTGCGGGACGTATTTCACCCTGCAATTACGCCGTGTGCTCGGGAGCAGGGCCGGCAGCCTGCCGGCCCCATAGACATTCGTTATGCTTGGCGCGTATACGCCGTGAATAATTGACATGTCACTTCTCTCACCGCTCGCTGTATTGTGCGAGCGGGGAGAGGAGATGTAATCCATAGTTCTCTATGAGAATTGTGGATTACCGTAATGACTAGGACGTATCTCGCCCCATATTTCGCGCAGTATGGCGCCAAGTACGGGGCGAGATACATCCCATTTTAAGCCGTGTGAACATAGCCTTATATGTAAGGACTTATTTTATCCAGTTTAGTTATGTGCTTATTTTTCTTTAATCTTCATTTTGCATCATTTAGGGGTCTCAATGCTCACCTCCTTGGGCGCGGTGCCATGGACAGACAGTGAACAGCGTACTATGCCGCAACTAAAATGCTGAGTATTGGCTTTTCATTGCTGCATTTGGACATACTGTGAATAACGGGTTAATGTCTGCTTTTAGAAGAAACTATTAAAGAAATTTACGTTTTAATTGTACCGGTTCTATAATTATATAGCATCATTTAGGGGTAGCAGTTTGAGGCTTCTGGACCAATTTCCAGTTTTTCATAGACTAATGGGTTCGACATCCAACCCTTCCAATATCCAATGGTCGTCCAATAACCAATTTATACTGTATGTTAAGTACTTTAGGAATAAAATTATTATTTATGTAGGATGTAGTTCAAAGTTTAATATTGCTTTAAAGAACATAAACAGACACTTACTCGGACTATGATACCCATCCGTTTGCTTTCAGAAGTAAAGGGAAAGATTTGGAGAATGAAGAATGTCAGAATCTGTCCACTGGGTGTTTTAAGTTGCATGGATGTCAAATCTCTGTTAACAAGAGTGAGGCCAACACTTTCTGTCCACTGCACAAGGGCAACCTGAGGCAAATAAAAAGTAGTAGTGTTACATATTGCAGTAGCATTATATATTACAATGAAAGGCTATGGAAGAAGACTAGTAAGTAGGAAATATGATATATTACTGGCTCTAAGTATATGTTTGGGTATAGCGCAGAGCCGATGTGTTACTGAATCTCCTGCTGAGATACTTGAAAGAAAAACGTCAGTTTAAACCACATGTTCTGTCTAATGGTTATTCAAAATAACCCAAATGCTTATTCTAGAGGTGTTATTTCAGTAAAAGGCTAGGGCTTCCAAGGCAAATAACCACTGTTGAATGGTCATAAGGCAGCAGTAGTGGTTTTCGAAGCCCCCAGTTAGTGCTTTTCCACTCTTGGCAATAACTACAAAGTTCTGACGTCATAGCTCATATAGGTTATTAGCTTGCATCGGCTTATTGCTGTATTTGGGTGCCAGCATTCTTCCCAATAGAGCACATTGCTTTGTAACAATAAATCAAATGAAGAGGCAGCCATATTATAAATGCTTTTCCCATAGAATTTACAAAACAAGGTTTTGACCAAAACTTCGCTTTAAAATTGAAGTAACCCCCATTCTTGGTGTTAATGGTAAATAAGATGCCTACAGAGTTCAATACAAGCATAAACGCAAAACACATGTGCATCTTCAATATGTGTTTTAGCACCTTATGATTCTTACTCTTATTTATGCAAATTAAATGCTGAAGGGCTTATTGTCTAATTAAGCAACTGCTAAATAACGTTTCACTAAAACATGAAAACCAAGCACATTGTAAACCCAAATACACCTAGTGAAGGATACCTAAACACGCATTCATTGTGCTAGTTTTATTTTGCATGTGTCCATGACTAAAAGATACAAATGTGGAATTATTTTTCAGTGTAAAGTCTTAAATTTCTCTAGAACAAGAGACTGTAAAAAATACCTGATAGAATGTTGATAAAATAAAGATCTTGTAATTAGTTATATATGAGTAATGCGTCTTACAAATAAAAACAGTCTAGACAGCTACCAAAGAGATAAAATTATAACGTATTCTAAGTCAAATTAGTCAATATAATTGATGATTGGATTGATCATGACTAGCACAAAATGTTATAGATAGTCCATTTCACTAACAATAAAATAATTAGACTGGCAGGAGGACAAACCTTTAAAGCAAGCCTATTCCCTTAATTGTATCAAGCACTTTGCTTCAATAAAACACTCTATTCTTATGCTCAATTTGACAAAAGAAAAGTGTGTGATTGCATCAACTACCATATGCCCACAGTACATATTGCTTTTTTCCCTAAAAAGTTTTAGAAATTTAAAGACAATTAAAAAAAAATGTCTTTTTTTTTTTTTTTACCTTTGGAGATGTTTTCTTATACAACAAGTGCATAATCAAATAAATTTGATCAAAATTCCTTACATATCCTAGTATCATATCAAACTACCTAAATTAATGGAACCTCTCAATAAGCACAGAAGGCCCCCTTGGAGTTTACCACCAATTTAATCCTATTAAACACCAGCCCAACTTACATAGAATTCATAATAAGGTATTAACTACCATGGCCAGTATAAATGTAAAAATATCTGTATTTAATCAAAAACACATAAAACAAAGCACCTAACATACCCAACAAGGGAAAATCATAGAGACCCAACAAGGGAAAATCATGGGGGTATACAGAAATTAGAAGCACACACTAATATATATCAATCAAGACTATCCACGATATATACAGACGATGTGTGACGATGTAAAAGAAAATTTATTGTAGAAAAAAAATATATTATATTTATATATATATATATATATAATAAGAAAAACCCACAGCAAATTCCGTGAATTTTTTATATTAGAAGTACATTCCAACTTTTTTCTGCTTGCTTGCACTCCTTGCTGAGTGCTGCTTTTTACTATTTATATATTTATATATATATATATATATATATATTTTTATATATATATATATATATATAGTATATATATTTGTGTTGTGTTAATGGTAGCAATAAAAAATGTATAGCTAAGAATATTGTGTAGCCACTAATGATAAGTACGACAGCACTGCATCAGTAAAATCAAAATCACAATATGTCCTGAATAAAGTCTGTAAAGAATAATTATAAAGATTGTATAATTAAGTGATGTGGATTTATCTTACCCCTAAGCAACCACCCCAGTCACTAGATGGACACAGTCCTGATGCACGTTTCACATAGCCTTCCTCTGGGGTCTCCTGGGACCCCCACCAATGAGTATAGGGCTTCCATGTTCTCCATTTAAATGGAGTGATGGTCATAGAGATGACCTGGTACTGTACTCCGCTATATGCATCAGTCCAATGGACATTAAATTACTGTACAAGTGCACATTACTTATAGGCAGAATAGTACAAAATGTAGAAATAAAGTTTTTTATTCATTGCATGGCTAGACCATTATTCATAAGCTGTTCCCAACTTTACTATGCAAAATTAGCTGTTTGCAGATCCTCTACTACAAGTTTTTAAAAAAAAATGTTTGGAAGGTAATTAACCCCTTAAGCCGAACGCCTGAAAAGTACTTAATGACCACCACATTTTTTTCATTTTTTGCCTCCTTGCGTTTCAGCAGTCATAACTTTTTTATTTTTTCAATGACGCAGTTGCATGAGTCCTCGTTTTATTCGGGACAAGTTGTACTTTTGTGGAGGATAGTTTAAGTTCACTTATAAATTATTGCAGAATTTTTTTCAACATTTTTTAAACATTTTTTTTTAGACCATTCACATTAATAACTTGTTAGATTAATTCTACAGGTTATTACGGTCGTGTGGATACCTATTATGTGTAGGTTGTTTTTTCTTTTGTGTGTAATGTAGGCACAATTATTTTTTATTTTTATTTTATTTTTTCTACACTTTTTTTGTTTTTTACTTTTTCCTTTTTTTTTAAATCTAATGAAACGATAACTGTTTTTTTTTTTTTACACTTAGTAATCTATTAGCATATTCATATATGCTAATACATTACACTCTGTATCAGTACGACACAGGCAGCAATCAGGGCAGCACACAGTGTGCCCTGACTGCAGCCTTGTTACAGAGACAGCCCTGGGGCTCCTCTAGGTCCGCAGGACCGACTGTGCAGCCGTTCCCCGGGCTCTGTCGGGTCACCGGAGTCTCGATCACCTGACAGAGCCGGGGAAAGCCCTTTGATTATGCTGCGGTGACGAACCGTGGCAATCAAAGGGTTAAGTGCCGGGGAGTGGAGGTTTCCCCTGCTCCCCGATGCTTGCAGGAGCTGCTCTGGGTACAGGACTGTAAAGCAGAGCTCTGTTCTCAGCGCTGCTGCGGCGCCGGGAGCCGCAAATCCTCATGTCTGCAGCTACGCTAAAAAGCGTTGCTGTAGATGAACGACCTGAAATGCCCGCCACAAAAAGTCATTGGGCGATCATTAAGGGGTTAAGGCAAGATTCAACTGCATAGTCTGCTCCCTCTTTGAGTCCCTAATAATACCAATTCAGCATGCATTTCTATGTGTTGATGCGTTAATTTTTATGGGCAGTATAACTCTGAAGGTACTTTGATACAAATAATTTCAGCTGGGATACTTAGCCAAAAAAACTGAAAAAACATTGATGTATCCAACCCAAACTTCTACTACCTTCAAAACAACTTAATAGTAGTAGACATTACTGAGGTGATTCAATGACTTTAAGAACTATATCGATTACATAAAAGGACATCCTTTACATGTCAGAGCCTGATTTTGGTGCATCATTATTCAGAATATTGGGTTAGTGAACCGGAGATCTGCCTCTATGAATTATTCAGGTATCTTTATGAAACCATAGTTTGAAAAACATAATACGTGTATTTTTTGTACAAAGTTAAAAATAAGACAAAATCCCCCCAAACAAACGACTTTATTCAAAGCATACAAATAAATGTCTTTCTCAGTGGTTTATGTTCAACATTTCCATAAGTGGCTGACTGTTATTTTCTCAAGAAAGCCATTCACTCAAAGCGACTATTCTTTGCAGACCTCTCGTTAACAGCAGAGCTTAGATTTTTCAACTTGCACATTTCAAGTACTTACCACCTACTAACCTGAACTTTGGCTGCTGTTCCGTCATTATCTGATGGCAGCAACCCTATACAGAATCTATTACAAAACGTCACTATGAACTGTTCAAAACACAACGGATTTAATCACATACTATGTAAAAGCTATTCCACAAAAGCAGTCCTAAGGAGTAAAAAGTCCAAGGCTCACAATATTTTTGACCAAAACACTGGGAGCTCCAATTCTCTCTGAAATCCTGGCACACTTGTTAGCTTAAAATGACAATTAAAACAAAGCAGTAAATCAAACAGCATGGGCTTTTTAATTTTCATTAGCAGCAAGACATTAGTAAAATGATGTAGGACAATTACTCACAAAAAGCTACCGCAGGTTTTAAAGCAGTGACCTTTGGCTTTCCAGAAATGTATCGGATTCCTAGATATAACTTTTAACTACCTCATTCTTTCATATAGATTGTTGTTGCCAATACAGATAGATAACAATTGAATTACCAAGTCCTAAATTAACTAACCATTGGATGTTTTTTAAGAAGATGAATGCGATTTATTTTCTACTTACTAATAAAAGACAATGAAACATGGCAGTGACTGCAACTGTTGCAGAAAATTCATACAAAATGGATGTATAACAATCTTAGAAATCATTTAGGCCATAATTCATTGCTGTGATTAAAGAGGAAATCCAGCATCACTGTAATCAAGGTGCCTCGTTTCCAGTCTTGTATTGTCAATCCCTAATTGTCTCAGGATGGGGTGTGGATGTTCAGAACTACAATTTGGAACACATAAGTATTTTAAGCCTAGTACCCAAACATGAATAATAAAGCAAGCAAGATGGATTGGCATCGGTATTGTTTGCTAAAATCCAAAAATCCGTTTATTAAAGAACAACAAAATAGCCACAAAGAAAACGTGTGCATGGAGTGATCAGAGGGGTGGCAAGCTGATGTGTTTCGGGCCAAACAATGCCCTTAGTCTTAGCACTAAGACTAAGGGCAATGTTTGGCCCGAAACGCGTCGGCTTGCCACCCCTCTGATCACTCCATGCACACGTTTTCTTTGTGGCTATTTTGTTGTTCTTTAATAAACGGATTTTTGGATTTTAGCAAACAATACCGATGCCAATCCATCTTGCTTTCTTTATTACTCATCTCATGCGTCTCATGGAACGCGGATCTGAGCATGGAGCTGCTACAGAATATTATGAACAACTACTTAGAGGTGAGCTGGCTGTTTCTCTATAATCTTAGTACCCAAACATGCATATTTATATGCATCTGTATTTGCTTTTATTTATGGTTATATTATAGCAATGCATATAGACCCTATGTCATAAGCTACTATGCGACTCCTATTTACAACCACCAATGTGTCATTCTGTACCACTGTCTGCTTTCCAGCTGTGGCTGTTCCATCTGGCGGCTTGTCCTGTGCTATCTCCTGTATAGGGCGTCCACGTTGGCTTTTTTTAGCTTTAAGGGGCCAGTGCACATCACCTATCTACTCCTGACTATTACAAGACACCTCTGGCTTTTTAAAGGAACATTTTCCTGACCTCAGTGCCAGATCTCTGGTATTGGTCCCCTTGTGTTTCAGTGGGATTTATGTTGTGTTCATTCCTGTTCCTGACTTTAGCTTGTTCCCTCAACTAATTTCATGTCTGTGTCCTGCCCCGACCTCTTCCTTGATCCTAACAATCATACACTCCACCTACCCTTTGACAGAATATGCTTCTTGCCTGCTCTTTTGGTACCTCGCTTGAATGCTAGTGGTCACAGCTGGGGGTTAGCGACCTGGGAGTTCCCTGCAACAACGTCCAAATCCTATACAGGGGTGAAAGGATGAAAACCAGGGGGCTCCTTTGACTTTGCTGCCAGCATGGTTAAGACAAATATCCGTGAGCGACCCAGTGGATCGACCACCCGGCTCTGGTGAGTTGGTACACCCTGCTAATGCATATGCAGGACCTATAGCAGAAAGAACCACTCCCTCATATACTGAAGTTGTGTCAGCGGTTGTCTTACTGGTATTTTTGCATTTGTGCAGTCTCCCCATGTATTATATTGTGGCTTTTCTTCATACTGTGTGAATAGGTGCCAATTTAATTTGCAGTCTAATTGCTCCCCTATTGGTGGGGTATGTTAGCTACTGCTCAGCAATCAGCTGCACCTGTTTATCTTTCCCAAGTAGCATAGAGGCCAGTGTTGCCTCTTTACTGGGTTCAGTTTCAGTCCAGCCTTTGAGCTGCGAGTATGGCCTTGTTTTCTGTGTCCTCTAGCAGAAAGGCCAACAACTACAGAATGCAGTTATAGCAATGTGGTAATATAAATGTACAAAATGGTGTAATTTTTGTTTGAAGCAACCAGAAATTCATAGAAATGTATTATATATTTGCATATAAATGTATTGCAAATTTTGTATAACATTTCTTTAAATAATAGTGGCAAAGGTTTATGTTAAATCTTGAGTGCAGATAAGAGATAATATATCTTAAAGGATCAATACTATTCCGCAAACATCTCCCATTAAAATCTGAGCAGTGGAGTATGCATATAGCCTAAGTAGCAGGGTAATTGATAAATGAACAGGGATGTCAGTAATCAGTAGGGTCATAATCAGAAGAAGTGATATTCCCCCATCCTACTACCACAAAAACATGATCAATATGATCAATGTGAATATAATGACACAGCTAGTAGCAGCACTCGAATTTGTCAAACACTGCACAACTGAGTTTGCCATTTCATGTTTGTCACAGCAATATCAAAACTACAAGGACACAATAGAAATAATAGAAACTGCTTAATTTGGGCTGGATCTTCACATGCAGTTTTTGAGTCAAATGGGAATTGATACAAGAGAGAACACATCTTTTCTTTCCCCATCTACTTCCTGAAAAAGCAAAAAAAAAAAAAAAAACTGAAATCAAAAATTGTGAGTGTAAATAATCCAGGGTATGATGACAAATCGCTGCACTGACAGTGTTCTGGAAATGCATCTATATATTGGTTTTTCAGCCTTTTTTTTTTTTTAACCACGTCTGTAACTCACGACATGCTGTATAGAAATACTAAGAGTGACCACAGGCTGCACTGTTGTCTAGGAGGAGACTTTCTCTAGACATCTCAATAGTATTCTCCTTCACAGGTACGCGCCACAATACGCCTGCCGTTAAAAATGTATGCACTGACCAGCTTGTACTTTCAATAGGGCTAGACCCTGCCTCCTATTTAGTTTCGTATTTCCCGAAAGAAGTGACATGTCACTTCTTTTTACAGGGACACAGTACGCGCCCGGAAACACTTTCTTTTAACATACCACTCAATGAGTCCTATGATTTTACCGTATTTCACGGCATACTTTGGTGCAATTATGTTTGTTAACATACCCCTATAGTGTACAAATATCTACAGATAATCTTCATATGGCAACACGACAGTTGTGAAAAAGTTAAATGTAAAAACTTTTGGCTTAAAGCACAAACCAATTATAAAGGCATATTTACAAGGCATTATTTGCGAGAGGGAAATTAGGATTTTCTCTGTAGGCGTGCACAAGGGCTTATTTGCGGGGCGCGGCACCTGACGGGGCCACGGCACCTTGCGCCATAGACTTTCATTACCAGCGGCGCGTATACGCCGCTGGTAATTCAAATGCCAATTATCTCCCCCCGCGGCGGATTCGCCGAGCAGGGAGAGGAGACGTAATCCATAGTTCTCTATGAGAACTGTGGATTACCGTAATGACTGAGACGTATTCCAGCTGTAATTTGCGCACTACGGCGCGTAATTACGGACTGAAATATGTCCCATTTTAAGCCGTGTGAACATAGCCTTAATGTAAAGCTGTCCAAAACAATAAACACCTATAGTATGCTTATTGATAAATATACTTAAAATTGTACAATTGTTTGGGACACTATACATTATTATCATCTTGACGTTCCCATCGGATGGAGATATACCAACTCCGTTAGGTACCATACCTGTGGATTACCTCCAAAGGAACAAGATTGGAGGTCCCAGTAACTTTGATATAACTAAGCAGTGTAAGAAATTGGTTTTATGGATTTGTGTGGACTGTGTCCCAATGAGTAATGTGATATACTGTTTGTGATCTAAACATTTTTTTTTACCCACTGAGGAGTCCCTGGGATTGGGACGAAATGCGTTTGAGGGGTTGTTTTGCGCATATTTTATGTGGCGCTTTATTGATGTATTCACCACATAATATTGTTGTATAACACTGCTATTTTTCCTCTGCTTATTCTTTTGTCACTTTCTCCCTGCTCACTGTGGTCACTCAAGGTAGGGCAGGGTTGTTTGTAGGGATTAGCAGAGGAGAGGTGCGGGGTCGCCCTTTTTGGGGCGGGGTCTCCGCTGAGGGATTATTATTAGTGTTAGAGATTATAGGAGATAGCGTAGATAGACAGCTCCTATATTTGTGTCCCTATTCACATAGTAGGTAACATATATTTTAATTGTTGTTAATTAAAGGTTATATTTTAAAGGAATATTATCTACACTCTTGGTCTGGGTCAGCTCATAGCCTCACATGGCTTTAACTACCACCTGTACGCGGATGACACCCAGCTTTATATCTCCGGTCCTGATATTAACTCTCTTCTCTCCCGGATCCCAAAAAGCCTATCATCCATTTCCTCCTTCTTCTCCTCCCGTCGCTTAAAACTAAATGTAGATAAAACAGAATTCATCATCTTTCCACCGTCCCTCTCTCTCCCTCCACCTGATCTCTCTATCACTATTAATGGCCACACCCTCTCACCAGCTCCACAAGTCCGCTGCCTTGGGATAACCTTTGACTCCTCATTATCCTTCAAACCACACATCCAAGCCCTCACCTCTGCCTGCTGCCTCCACCTGAAAAATATTTAACGCATCCGCCCATTCCTCAACTCTGACACTACTAAAACGCTAGTCCACGCCCTCGTCATCTCCCGCCTTGACTACTGCAACATCCTTCTCTGTGGCCTCCTGTTAGCACCCTCGCTCCCCTCCAATCCATCCTTCACTCTGCTGCCCGTCTGATTCACCTCTCTCCTCGCTACTCCCTGCCTCTCCCTCTGCCAATCCTTCACTGGCTGCCCATTGCCCAACGAATTCAGTTAAAATTACTCACCCTGACCTACAAGTCTCTCCCTAACCTCTCCCCTCCATACATCTCTGCCCGAATTTCCAGATACCTCCCCTCACGCAATCTCCGCTCCTCACAGGACCTTCTCCTCTGCTCCCCTCTCATCAGCTCCTCACATAACCGTCTCCAAGACTTCTCCCATGCTTCACCCACACTCTGGAACTCCTTAACCCAAAGCATCAGACTCTCCCCAATTTTTACCAGTTTCAAAAGCAACCTGAAAACCCATCTCTTCAGGATAGCCTATGACCTACACTAACCCCACCACCAGTACACCAGCCCACAAACATGTCTGCCCCACACCTTCTGTCTCTCCCCTTCTTCCTTGTAGATTGTAAGCCCTCGCAGGCAGGGTCCTCTTTCCCCTCTGTTTCAGTTACTAGTCATTTTTGTCACCATTGTAATTGTTCCACATTTGTTATGTATGTAATTCCCATTAAATGTACAGCGCCCTGGAATTAATGGCGCTCTAAAATAAATAATAATAATAATAATAAAGAATACTTTTCTTTGGGTTTGTGTTTTTTTGCACTGGACCCATAAAAAATGTGGGTATGTAAAAAGAAAAAAAAAAACTGAACAAGTTCAACACCTAAAGTTCTATCAGTAAAAGGATAGAAATGACAAACTTTCAGGATACAGATGAGTCTTTCCTTTTTACCTTCAGTACATGTGTAGGGGTTTTTTGGTGATGTTTGGTAAGAAATGACAAGAACATATATTCATGTCATTTTTTTCAACAAAAATACACACATAAAAAAAGCAACAAAACCTGTTAAACACTATCGGTGCAATTGCTAGTGTATAACTAGGGTGCTATTGCTAACATACACAAATTACGCTATTTAACATCTCCTAGACTCTGACGGCCACTGCAACAAACAGTGAACTAGAAATGAAGCCTGTAGGTCATATCATTCCACCCTCCACAACTGTATTTCCTAAACTTTCTTGTGTGCCAAATTAAAACTTCCAACTTCCAAAAAAAGCAAATCGAAATTGCAACAAAAAAATCTACTATTAGTTAAAATACAAGTGTCTTGAATTAAAGATTGATCAGGAAACAAACTTAGTAAATTTTAGTAGTTTTCCCAATTTAACAAACTGGTGTGCTGCTCCCAGGCAGGAAGTGTGAGCTTCCTGTGCTTATTTTGAGTGACGCATGTAACCTTTAAAACTTGCATCCATCAATCTGCACTGTAATTAATTCTGTTTTTGCTTTAAAATGCTATGGTTAGCTCAGTCTCACAGATTCCAAACAAAACACCCTAACCCCAGGAGATACACACACACATATATAACAGGTGACAAAGAGTACCAAAAGATGAACCATTTAGGATAATCAACAGGGAAAAAATCATTATAAAATATATGTTCATCTAGATTTGAATTTTAAAGTTTTACCAAACAATTCTGCATATTGAACCTATCACAGAAAGTAATAAAGATAATAAGGTGAAAATCTACAGCATAATATATAAAAAAACAACACTGTGTGAAGTGAAATTGTGTCTACTTAGGTTTATAGTATATGTGTTGGAGTAAAGTATGAACCTAAATCTAAGTATGATGAGAACACAGGGTAGACAGGGTTTAATCAAATATGAAAGCTGGCACACCATCCATATATTGTCAAAACAGTCCCCGGTGTCCAACCTAGTAGCTTCAATATTTTCTAAAAAAGAATTATAATGCAAATCTAATTTTTTAACTAATTAGAACGAGGGTCACCATTTGTGGCACAGTGGCTGGAGAAGAGGATACGTCCACCAAATCATAGCATATGTTCCCTAGCAGCACACTGAAAAGAGTCATATGTAAGTACACCATATACTCCATGGAGGTGAGTGAGTGCATAAAATACCGCATGAACAAGTTTGATGCTTCTATTTAAGGTATTTAAAGGGGTTGTCTCACCACATTGATTCATGTTACCACAGTCCTGTTTTCTTGGTTTCATTTTAAATTCAGGGGCGTGTTTACTGGCTTCCACTAGGCTGCAATAGAAGCCAGGTCTGTAGCTAAAGCGACCAGCGCTGGCAGCCTATCAGGAGAGATCAAACAGAACTGTAGCTATAGCGACCCAGGAGCTGATGCAGCCCATACAAGACGGGAAATTTCTGAATAGGTAGGACACTGTTAATGGACACATATTGCAAAGTGACTTGTTTTTGAAAGATCTTTAACATAAAAAGCAATCCTTGTAGTGAGACAACCCCTTTAATAGCTCCCTCCAGCTAATCAAAACAGCGACGCCATCCCTCTAAAGTCATAGAACTATTTAAATCAAGCTGCCATTATTCTATGAAGAAATGCATAAAGGGGACTTTTCACTACCAAGATCATATTTGTAATGATGGGGACAGTGAAAATAAGCCCTTTTGTAATTGTTTTGTATAGCAGATATAAACTAATCTGTGAGTATCTAGAGCTAAATGTTAAAGGGGTTGTCTCGCTACAAAGAATAGCTTTTAAAATGTAGGGAACACAAAATAAAGAAATTTTCCAAATATATTGCTTTGTTCATCTGTTTTTGTTAAGGAACTAAAAGTGAATTTATCCCCTCCCAGGCTATTTCTGTTCACTCAGTGACTGACCTGTAAACCATCTCTCCCCCCTGCTGTTTGTTCTATGTGATAGCAGTGAGTGACCTCATCACACAGGTCGTGGCAGTTCTGTACTGGCCGGCAGTAAAAAGCTTGATTCATCTAAAGTAAACAGCACTAATTAGGGCTGCCATGAAACTCTGTAGGGAGACAACCCCTTTAAGCCTGGGGTCGGGCCATGCCCCTTTTGCTGTGATTGGCTGCCTAATATTTAGCTCAACCCTGGTTGAGACATTCCCTCCATGTGGCACACCTTCTGTGCTGTGATTGGCTGTCTGCACTCTTCCCTCTGAGCTGTGTGAAAACAAAACTGAAAGTAGCTTTCTGTGCTGGCTGCTATCTGTGTCTAAGTTCTCATTGTCTTTCATTCTCTCTGAGCTGTGCAATCAAGGCTGCCTGAGCTCTCTATGCTCCTCTCATAGTGACAGCTCTATGTGAAGGATCTAGGTAATTACTCTTTATCTGCCAGATATAACACACCATTAACAGTCTTTTACACGTGTTCATATTGTGATAATCAAGAGCAACAGTTTGCATAATTTGTTTCCAGCCAGAGCTGCAACAGTCCTCTGGTCAGCCCTGCAGGGTGGCAGCATCAGTAATGGATGATCAAGGTCGGAGCTGAAATCATGACTCAGGGAGATGGTGACTCCATGGATGGACTTGCAGCGTTGAGAATAAGAGAAAGTATGTGAAAGGCCTGTATGGGTGGTACACTTTCATCAATGGGGAAGTTGTGTGACTAAATCAAAGTAATAAAATCTTTTATTTTCTGAACAAAGCCAATTTAAATAGCAGTATGATAATCCAAGCACGTTCATTTATACCATGTTTTACAGCGTTTGTGCGAGAGAAAACGCGGTCCGATTTAATGATCCACAGACCCGTACATTCAGAACTAATTGTGGATCGCAATGGTCAGAACGGGTGGTTTCTTGTAAATGCTCAGTAAAATCCGTGGTGTAGAACACAAAAAACAATTTTAACAATACAGATATAGGATATCGTGGATTTAACTGCGAAACTGTAAAAATCAGATGAAAAACCCTATGCTGTGTATCATATCATTAGTACAAGTCATACATGAAGAAAAAGAAGCTTATATAGTCAAATTGTATTACGGCTCATTGACAAATTATGTAGAAAACATTTTAATTTTGAATGCCCAAAATTTTTGTTTTTTTAACTTTTCTCCAAAGTGACAAAAAAGTGTCCTGGGGATGCTGTTGAAATTAAAAAGCGTGGAAAAATAAAAAAAATAAAATATTTTTTGGCTATTTTGGGTAATTCTTTGGGTTTTTTAAAAAATTTCAAAAGATTTTAATAAAAGGTGTTAGTCCCTCTCCACAGAGAGTAAGGACCAGCTTTTCTTTGAATTAAAAAACACGGAGTTGTGAAATATCGTCACAAGGGTTTTTTAAATTGCTTTCCAGCCGCTTTCGAAGCACAGTTCCTGGTCAGGCTGTAGGTGGTGCTACATCAGTAATTGGCATATCAGCTCTGCGATAAGACTGGATATAAGACTCAGCAGGGGGTGACTCATCATGGTCGGACTGCAGCTTGGAGCAATCAGAAATAAGAAAGGCCAGAGAGGTGGTCAGTCATCAAGAGACTTGTGTACATTATCAGTAGATAAAATCTTTTCTATCTTCTGAACAAAGCAAAATCAGAACAGCAATGTATATGATAATAGCCTTCATTTACCTTTTCCTACACGTTGTGGGAGAAAACCCCTTTAATATCCAAATCTATTCGCAAAATGAATGTTTGGAGAATGGGTTTAGAAGGTGGAGTTTCTTTAAGCGCAGGTAGGGTCCTGGTAATGTATAACCTATGACAATTTTAACAATAACAATATATATGTGGAACATGCACTATAAAAATAGATAAGTATAGCTGTAGATCACCATTATCACATAATAAGAAAAAAGGCTAATGCATTTGTATACCTCATTACAAATGGCAATTTAATGGCTAGCACATTTAGCTGTCATTGTTTTAATTACAAGCGTTGACTATAAAAATATAATACAATTATGACTTTAAAAATACTACCAGAGCATTTGAAAAGACTGTCGGTCAATAGCTGAGACAACATATAGAGCATTTATTCTTTATAGGGCACCAAAGGTCAGGCAAATGATGGTTTTATGCTGCTGACAATGATTTGCTCTTTGCATTGACAAAACAACAACAATTAGTCTTACTTCAATGAACGCACACAAAAATGAATTAAACAAAATGACAGAGCTCATACATTACACAAAGCACCATCCGTAGCTCGTCTCTTCTGATTTAAACAATATTTAAACTCTGCTCAATTTACATTACTCTATTTATAAGGCAGAATGTATTTCCTTATCTGTTTGGTAAGTGTCTATTAAAACAAGTGGGTGTATTATTAAAATCTGCAAAAATGCACATATAAAAGGTGTTGTCTGGGTCTTTGTTAAAAAATTAACTGAAGATACTGCTACTGTAGTAAAATAAAAAAATTCACACTCACCTCGACCCTTACAATCGTTCCCGTGATGACACTGCCAATGGTCTCCCCCATTCTTACCTTTACTCTTTGCTGGAGGTCATCTTGCCAGGGCTGCAGTGGTATGGGGCATTGTCTAACATCACTGCTTGGAGCTGTTCACTTCCGAACGCCAATGTCGGGGAATAGTAGGTGACTGCTCCAGCCAATCAGTGTCTGCAGCACTCCTGAGCTGACCGTTGGCAACAGTAAGTAAACAGAAGTCCAAGGAGAAACTGCCGGTAGCATCAGTGCTGGACTGGCATTGAGTGAGGTGAATAGGAGTTTTTAAAGAAAAACATTTTATTTAAACACATTCAGACCCATACAACGCATATAAAGAGGCTGTCCACTTTATAATGTATTTATTTATTATGTGTATAATGGGAAATCACACAATTTTCTAATATACATGTAATAAGAATTTAGCACCTGTACCTTTTTATACCTGTGCAGTACGTCCCTATCTACAAGTAAAAAATGGTATAGTCCACATTCTTGTCCATAGTTATGGTTGCTATAGAGTAACTCTATGCACAAAACAGTCATGTGACCACCACACAGGTCATGTGACCCCTGGTATCCATGGTATACATAGTTATGCATGGAGCAGAACTCTCCAGTATACTAACTAGCAGCCTCTTATCATGTGATCACCACAAAGGTCATGTGACCCCTGGTATCCAGGTAACAGTAGTATATGGAGGAGCAGAACTTCTCCAGTATTACTACCTCCAGCAGCCTCTTATCATGTGACCACCACACAGGTCATGTGATCCCTGGTATCCTGGTAACAATAGTGTATGGAGGAACAGAACTTCTCCAGTATTACTACCTACAGCAGCATCTTATCATGTGACCACCACACAGGTCATGTGACCCCTGGTATCCAGGTAACAGTAGTTTGAGGAGCAGAACTTCTCTAGTATTACTACCTCCAGCTGCATCTTATCATGTGACCACCACACAGGTCATGTGACCCCTGATATATAGGTAACAGTAGTGTATGGAGGAGCAGAACTTCTCCAGCATTTCTACCTCCAGCAGCGTCTTATCATGTGACCACCACACAGGTCATGTGACCCCTGGTATATAGGTAATAGTAGTATATGAAGCAGCAGAACTTTTCCAGCAGCGTCTTATGTCTGTCAGTATCTGTGGAGGAGACGCCGCAAATTCTCAACTAGGTTTCATCTTTCTATTTTGTTTTTTCTTACAGTTAACTTTACTAACAATATGACATCAGCTAGAGACAAAAGTTATACAAGTAAATCCAAATAGTAGAGGTTGCTAAAACATAATACCGTAGTAATAATTATTCCACCATTATCCCTGTAAAGAATCCCTATTACTATTATATTAAATGTCATGTAGCCCTGTTACTAACTGAATGCTAGGTCACAGGACTAACACCATGTTTAGTTACTGTACCATTCTTTTCTATTTCTAGATAGCAGCATGCTACACTGGTATAAGAGAGGTACAGGAGCAGAATTTTAAATATACATAAATACTAGAATTTTTTTTTATTTGCTATGATATCCAGTACTTCATAAATGAAGACAATATAAAAGAGGACAGCCCCTTTACTTTCTCCATCAACCAAATTATATTTCTCTATAACCATTGAAGGACTTTAGCTCTCATCCAGCCACCATATAGGACAGTCTGGGGGTCCGTCAGCTCTTTAGATCATTGTCCTTTTGTAGGACGGATTATAGCACACCGATATGTCACTCGGACCTCAGAGTAGTTTTTCAAATTGACCTCAGCCAGCTTTATTAGTCAAGTACATGACAAGCAGTGTACAAAACCAAAACAACATAAATCCTAGGTGGTCTAGCCAAATAATCATAAGTATCCCTTGCTATATATGGCGTGAGCCTACCGCCCAGCACCACCAGCAGTGTTCACACTGAGGAAGACTGGTTCAGTCTTCCTCAGGTCTTATACACCTTTCTCCAGCCTGGGAGCAAGAGCCCTTTTCAGCTCAGCAGCCACCCTAAGGCCTCGTTCACACGGCTTATTTGGGCACGGATTGGCGCCGTACTCCGCGCCGGATTTGCGCTTCAGTACGGCGCCAATCCGTCCTGTCATTACGGTAATCCACTGCTCTCATAGAGAACATGGATTCCGTCGCCCCTTCCCCGCTCGGCAAATCCGCCGCGGGGGGAGAAAGTGACATGCACATTATTTACGGCGCGGACGCGCCGTAAACAATGCATTGTCTATGGGGCCGGGAGCGGCGGATTTGTGAGCTCAATACGGCTCACAAATCCGTCGGGAATAAGCCGTGTGAACACGGCCTAACATGAAAGCCCCACTATAAAGGGTCTGGCACTACTATCACCTGGAACATAGGAGTGGCCTCCCACCCCTAACTTCAACCACTCCAGTAAGCTGGGCTGGATTAGAGTTCACAGTATGTTAATGACTACATTCGAGGTATATGGGGAGGTACTGTGAAAAAATGTACCTGGCGGATACCATTTTTCACGGTACCCCAATGGACACCCCAGGCACCTCGGTGGTACCTCGGCCATCATCCACATAACCTTGTCCAGGTCTTCCAGAAACACAGCAGAGGAAACCATTTTCTCTGCTTCAGTCCATCTAGTGGCAAAGACATGTGACTCCCTGAAGCCGCTCTGCCATACCATAATAAACATAGGGTATATCTTGAAGACAAGCGTTTAGGTATACTGTAACAGAGACTATAAACCATATAGGGAGGCGTCCTCTGCATGGACCCTTCACTATGTGCCAGAACAGACAGTAGGGAAAACCTTTGTTTGGCTTCATTTATTCCTCTTACTAATATATATATATATATATATATATATATATATATACATACACACATACACTGTGGGGTCCCACAGTATCTCAGCGTGTGAGAGGTGGGGCCTGCGCTCCGATTCACAGGAGTGAGAGCTCTTTACCTTACTACAGCTGTTGTAGCAGCGTCTCTCACTTCCTTCCAGTTCTGGAGCCTGTGATTGGAGTCGGCCCCTCCTCTCTCTCTGCCAGCAGGAGTCACTGAAGCCCCGTCCACAGGCAGAGAGAGAGAACGGCCGACTCCAATCACGGGCTGCATAACTGGAAGGAAGTGAGAGACGCTGCAGCTGTAGTACTGGAAAGAGCACTCCCTCCTGTGAATAGGAGCGCGGCCCCCTCTCCTCACACGCTGAGCTGCACGGGCCCCGCGGCACTGCTGACCGCACTGCTGATAGGGTGACCAGGCTGACTAGTTTATGAAACAAGAGGGCATGCTTGCAGTGGGCCCCCTTGTTTCACCGGGCCCCGTATAGCAGTACCTCCTGTACTGCCTTTACGGCGGCCTTGTGTAAGATTATCGATACATCAAAGTAATAGACAAAAACAAAAAATGTTGGGCTCTGTCTTCATTGCATCAAGGCTTTTATTTCCAATGGATGCATGACAGACACGATTTAAAATAGCACATCAGACTATTCTGCCTGTTGAGCAATGGAAGCCAGATGGAGCCCAAAGCAAAGTGAACAGAGTTTTACTTTAGAGATGATTGTACCTGATTGCAATCTGATGAATCATGATGCTGTTAACTGAATATAAAAAACTGAATATAAAAAAATTGCCATCATTTAGATATTAACTGCAATATACAAATGAACATTTAAGAGGGCTTGTGTTGGCAATGTACTTAGTTTGGCAGAGCCAAACTATTATTTCTGGTGTTGCTGCAGACTGTGAGATCTCAAATCATTGGGAAAAACTGTGAAGCATCACAGACAGGTGCTGGCATTACTAGAAACATTCTTCCAAATCTTTTTGCCTAGAATTATGTGAGAGTATATCTGGTCCTGACAGAGAAAATTATTTTTGTATTTTCACTTTTTACAAGGTGCCTGAAAATGTCTTAAAGGGGTTGTTCACCTTATTAAAAAGTAATTTAAATAGCTTTTAAGTAAAATTTAAAAAAAAGTCACGTTCAACTTTAACCCGGTCCTCTGTTCCAATGGTGCGTCTCTCCGGTCTTCTGTTGACATGCCGTCACTTCTGAATGGGGATGTCACCGCTGCGGCCATTGATTGGGTGCAGTGGTCGCTTGCCCCTAATTTACATCACTGTTCAGCAATGAACAGCCCTCAATGGTGATGTAAGTTAGAGGCATGTGACTGCTGCAGCCAATCAGCTGAGGCAGCTATGAAGTCCCCGTTTGGACGTTGTGTCAACAAAAGACCGGATAGATGCGCTGTAGGAACCGGGGAAAGGTAAGTATGACTTTTTTAAAAAAATTTACTTAGGGCCCAGGAGTTATTTAAATTACCTTTTGATGAGGTGTACAACCCTTTTAATGTGCTAATAAACAGATAAATGGCACCAAACCTGCTACTTTTTTGTAGACTAACTGACCATATAATGTGTATATGGGTTATAGAGACTCCCTCAATGGCAAATATCTGGGGGAAAGAAAGATCACTCGTGTTACATTTTTTAATTCCCTATCCTTTGTTTTCACCGGAGAAAAAGCACTTTCAAAGATGTGAGACAATGGCTTATTCCCCTATCCCCATTGACGACACTTAACCAAGTGAGCATATGGACGAGGGACCATTAGGAATAGCTGCTGACCAAACAACTGGTTGTTTGATAAGTATCTTAGCCGCTGAGCCATTTTTATCCACACAAAGAGACTCAAAACTGTGCCAATGATTGCTAAAACATAAAAAAAATATGAAAATGTAAATTAACAAGTTATTTAAAATGCTTGTCCAGTTCCTCTAAATAAAAAATAACAGTAAGCACCGGATGCCCCATAAAAAAGCCTATACTCACCTTCCTCCACTCCTCCATTTCAGCGCTGCGTCTCCCCGGTCTTATGTTTACTGTGTTCTGTTCCGAACAGATATGTTACATCTGCTTACATGTCCATTTGGAGCTGTTCACGGAGCGCAGGTAGGCGAGTATAGATTTTTGCATTTTTTTTGTTAATGGGGCACCTGGAGCTTATTATAATTATTTAGGAACTAGACAACTCATTCAATGACTGTAATAGAAAAAAATAAAATAAACCTATAAATGTAAATTCTGTACTGTACCTTCTCATAAATATGTCACCCCATGAATGATGTTATATTAAATAAAATATCTTAGCTCAGGACCGAAGCATACATCAATGTATAACAAATAGCTTCCAATCAGGTCACCATTTCTCAGTCCACTCTTCAGTAATGATACTACAACAGTGATATAAGTGCACTGTACTGAGCAGGCATACACTGCTGATTAGGACAATAATTGTAATACTAAATAAAAAAGGCAATAAATCTGTGGCTCATGGTAAGCAGTACTTAGCAGACAAGACCAATCAATGTTCAGTGGCCAGAAAAGGGCAAAGGTCCTTCAGGTCCCTGTTCACAGCATGTTCTTGAATTAGATGGACTTGTGACCTCTGCACTTTCCAGCAGACATCCCGAGTTTATATCCTTTCATGATTGTTCATTACATTAAGTCAGCAATAGCTTTCCACGCTTGATGTGTACATACACTTATGACAATTAAAACCCATGTAGTTATGATTTGGTCAATGGCTTTTCCTGCTTACAAGCAATGTTTGTTATGCAGTGGCTGTTCATCTCACCAGTGATAGACACATGAAACTTTTTACCTTCCCTAAGAAAATGAAATATTGATCACTTATCATAAGAAACAATGAGCAGAGTATAATCAGACACTGCGTTGTGAATACTAAAAGAGAAACTAATCCGCCAGAGCTTTGAAAATAATATAACACATGTCCTGTATTATGCGTCCTCAGCTGACAGCTTGTTTCCATCTTGAAGAGTAGGCTACTGCAAGCATATGTTATGCTCCGACACAAAGTGAAATTTTTATCACGTCATAGTTTTCCATAGCAATTTATCCAAGGAAAGAAGCTTTAAAACGTATATCCACAAAGTTTTGTTCACCCGTGTCCAAAGAATGCAACATTTCAACTCCTCAATGAGGCTTTTTTGTTGTTTTCCATAGCACCATACTAAATCAAGGGGCATTATTATTCATCCAAGGGAAGAAAATCCTTTTATTTGTTAGATTGTCTATAAGTGTATCATTTTTAACCATTCTGCCTATTTCAATAGAATTTGCTGCCAATGTTATATTTTTCAGGGCTATCTGACAGCTCTTCAGTTTCTCCTGCTGAATGGAACAAGGATTGGAAAGGTTATATTACAACCTGTCTAGATTTTTGCTTTTTTTCAAGTTTTTCCTCCCTATCTCAAGTAATTACATTACGATGAGGTTGTGCATAACACTTCCAGTGTGGACCTTACCAAAAATCTGTGTTGAATTCACAGCATTTCCACAATAAAGCTATGTCTAAACAGCATGGGATTTTCGTCGGCTTCAGCATCTTGAATCCGCCAAAAATCTGACTGTACCCAGTGCTGTGTAGACCGCAATGAAAAATCCGTGCAGTAGTCTACACAGCGTAGATAAACTGAATGATTATCCAGCACGATCCAAACCATATGAAGATTTATTGAAAATATTCCATAAAAGCATGAAAAAAGCACACTATCAGCGGCTAGGAGTGGTGGCCAAATGACAAGGGACAGTACGCTGACGCATTTCGGGCTAACAAATTTCGCCCTTACTCATAGCGATAGTAGTCTACACAGCACAGATTTTTTTTTTCCGGTCGGTTTTAAAATCTGCTGAATTCTGGCAGATTTTAAAATATGCTGCATATTTTGCCGGATTACTGTACATTCACTGTACGGGCCGACGGCAAATCCAAAAACAGACAGTGGCTTTTACCGCAAATCTGTGCCAAAATCACGGTTCAGCAATGTTAAAATGCCAGATTCTGGATGGCATTTTAACATTGCTGTGTACACACAGCTTAAATGTGTTACTTGCAGATTATTTTTTTTTGACTATTCACTGTGGATTTTATTGCAGACTTCACCACCGTATATTAAAAAGGGTAAAAATCCACAGGATTTTCTGTGCAGAAAAACTATATCTACATGTAGTAACACATTTCTGAAACAAAACCGTACACAATCCTGCAGGGAAATCAGCAAGAAAAATCTATATCAAAGTGTGTGGATTTGGGCACAAATTTGCTCTTTTGGATTTTCTAGGAGATTGTGAAATTAAATAATCAATAGTTTTAATAACTTCAGTTGCAGATTTTGCCGTAGATGTGCAGCTAATCCACAATAATACATTTTATTGCAGATTTATTGGCAATTTGTACTTCATCAGAAAAATTACAAATCTGTAACAAATCTGTGCTTTTATTACTCTGCTTCAGGAACAGGCTAATTGGGGATATAAATTCCTTTACAAAGGTGCTTCAACATGTGAATGGGATTAGTAAAATCTCATTCATATGCATGGTGCTGTAATCTGCCACGGATTTTATCTGCACAGACAAAATCTGCAAAACATCAATAAACTAGTCACCAACTTCTAAATATCTATTACCTCTATAGTATTGTGCTTCAATGACCGCTAGTGCATACGCTAGTGCATACATCTGCTTCTAAATAGTCCACCATGTGCTAATTATTTCACCATCTGCCATGTTGGCCAAGAGGAGCCATTAAGTCACAGCCTCTGTAATGCACAAAAGGGGGCTTTATTAGCAGATGTTGCATGCTTTAGAACAGCACCTTGAGCTTTGGTTCGGAGTCTCATTCAGCAGATGCAACAGTATCTGCTGATGCCCAATACCATAACCATCTTGTACATTACACAGAGTCTGTCAACTTAGTAAACTTAGCAAATATAGCTGCTGTAAGATGAATTATTCAGCCCAAAGCCTTCTCATTTTTTTTCTTACAAGGACTGCCCAATAATAAAAAAGGTCTGCCTTGATATTTTAGTAAATAGCGCCACTCTTGTCTATAGGTTCTGCCTGGTAATGCAAGTTAGCCCTTTAAATTAAGTGCAATTATCTGATTTTCTAACTGTGTTATAAGAAAGGTGGCAGCTCTCAGATTAAAGAGGTGGTCAAGGGTGACACAACACTTTAAAAGTTTGTAGACATTTTAATATAAATGCAAAAACTATTTTAACCTTTACTAAAAATGTCTATGATATTAATCTAAATGTAATTGAGAAGACAGAAAATGATACAACTACTCAACTCAACACATCAGACTCTCATCCACCTTCACAATTTTGAAAAGTAACCTGAAAACCCATCTCTTCAGGACAGCCTACAACCTACAACAACCCTGCTGCCCCTTTACCACCCACAAACACTTCAGCCGGTGACCTTCTGTCTTTTTCCCTCTCCTTTATAAATTGTAAGTCCTTGCATATGGGTTCCTCTTTTCCCCGAAATAGTAATTAGCTGTTTCATGTCATTATTGTACTTTATGTTATGTATGTAAACCCCTCTTGAATGTACTGCATCCTGCTTCAAAATAAAAAATAGTAATAATATTAATATAAAATACAGGGATCAAGTTACATTACATCTGTGTTGGCCAAAACTGCTAATATCTAATGTACTTTAGAACTTGCAACTCTTCCTTGACAAGTTTTGGGGTAAAGAAAGATCTTTCAAATCCAGTGTTCCAACTGAAGATAAGCCAGTGCTAATGATATTAAGCAGCTGTTTTTTTTTCCTAAGGGAAAAAAAAAAAAATTTTGTTGGGTTCGTTGAGAGTTATATTTGTTAGCCACATCTCAAACGTCTGGCTAAAATGTGGCTGAAATCTGCACCATAATAATGAAATACATGTTGCATGGCAAATTTATCAAGTGTTTTGCACACTTCTTATACCTATGTTGAATATGAAAAACGGAATAGAGCAAGAAATAGTAAAATGTGCCAGATTTTGCAGAGTATTTTTTCTGTACATATACCTGGAGGCGCTCAGAAACATGTCACCAAGTTATGGAGCCTTGGTGAAGTGGAAACCCGGGTTAGATAGTTAAAGGGAAAACAGGCTGTTGAGACAAAATTTATTGTGTCTTTATGGTTCCACCTTTCCCGGGGCGGCCTTTCTTTGGGGATAAGCAAAGTAGGGGGGTGTTACTTCCCTGTTCCACCCAGGTTTTCCCTGACCTATTTAAGGCACAGGAAAGCTGCAGGGGGCTGCAACTCTAAACTTGGCTTTTGGGCTGGAGAATTATATACGGAGGACCATGTCTCTGCACCGACTCCATCTTGCCCCGGGGGTTTTTTAGTGAGGGAAACGTTGTATTGTGAGTGAAGAAATTTTTCAATAATAATTTTTTACATATTTTCATTTAAAATTTTTAAAATTTTTAAAAAAAAACATATAAAATTTTAACAAATTTTTATCTATTAAAAATAAATTATATTAACTATATATAATATATATATAAAATTTTATATTATATAAATTTTTATTATATAAATATATATATACAAATATATATATATAAAAAAAAACATCAGAGATATATAAGGAAAATATATATTTCTCACATATTTCCACTGTTTCACTTTTCCAAGCAGAAAAAAACAAAAGGGGTTTGGGGGCTTTAAAACCTCCTGTAGATTGTAAATCAACAAAGGGGAAAAGTAACTCAGTGTTATTTTTCTCACTTGTAATGGTCTTGCATATGTGCTCAAAACTCTTTACTAGCCTTGTATATAATTAAAGACCTGCTGCTATTACAGGTGGCTCTGTCTACATCAAATGGGGTCAGGGTGTATTCTGAAACGAATCACTCTGAGGAGTTCACTGGCACTGGACATCAGAAAGAGTATTTCTTTACCAAGTCAAAGCAATAGACATTTGAATAGCTGAAATACGGCAAAGTATCATTGCTTATAGGTGCCAATTATGTAATAATGTTTAAGGAAAAAGTTAAAAGCTAAAGGTGTTCTGATAAAACAGGTTCTTATTCCTGTATTATAAACCCCAAACTCTTATTTACATCGACTACACCCCAAATAAACATATAAAACGGGGATGCAGAAACATAAAGTAAAAAATAAATAAAATACAAAACAAATAAAATACAAAAAAATATATATCCATAAACTTTATATATACAAAATATATATTAAAAATATATATAATAAAAAATAAAACATAAAATTTTAAAATACATAATATACAAAAATATACATATAAAATAAAATATATACATAAATAAATAAAAAATACATAAAACATATAAAAAATATATATAAAAATTTATATATACATATATATATATAAACATATAAAAAACATAAATATAAAATATATACAAAAAATTATTATAAAACATATATATATATATAATACATATAAATATAAAATATATACATATATAAAAACATAAATATATACATATATAAACAAATAAATAAAATACAAATATAAAATTAAACAAATATATAAATTTACAAAATATACATACATAAAATTTTATAAATACAAAATATATATTATATATAAAAACAATAAAATATATATACATATATATATATAAAATATACATATTTTCATAACATATACAAAATATACATAACATATCCCACAAATACAAATATACAAAATACATAAACATTTTTAAACTTTAAAACCAATATACATATCATAAAACCCATATACATATATAAAAATTTAACATATCCCATAAATTATATAAATACAAAAACAAAATATAAATAACATAAACAAATACTACAAATACATATATACATAACATATATATATATATAAACATATATCCCAAAAAACCAAATATAAAAAATATATTATAAAACAATATAAAATATATATAAATATAAACAAAAATATATAATAATATTTAACATATATAAATATAAATATACATACAAAATTTTAAATAAAAAAATAAATAATTTTAATATACAAAAATATAAATACATAATTATAAAAATATACATTATAAAATAACATATATACATATATACATAAAATAAAAATAAAAATATATATATAAAAATTTAAAACATAAAACAATAAATTTATATAAATATAAAAAATAAATTAAAAATATATACACATAATACATATAAAATCCAAAATTATAAATAAATTTACCATAAAATACATAAATATAAAAAAAATATATAAAATATATATATAAATATAAACAAAAAACCCAAAAATATATAAATAAAACCATCATGAGATGAAAAAGGGAAAAAAATATTTTTCTCACATTTTTCCCAACTTTTTCCCCTTGTGCCAAGACAGAAATAAAACAAAGAGGGTTGGGGACATGTTATCCTCCTGTAGTATTGTTAAATAAACCAAAGGGAAAAATTTAACTCAGTTTTTTTTTTTCCCTCACTTTTTAATTTGGTCTTGCAAATGTCCCCTTAAAAAAAACCCCTTTTACTACCCCTTTATATAAAAAAAACCTTTCTGCTTTTAAACGGGGTGGCTCTGTCTACATAAAAAGGGGGCCCAGGGTGTTTTCAGAAACAAATCACTCTAGGAGTTCACTGGGCACATGGCCCATCAAAAGAGAAATTTCTTTACCAAGTCAAAGCAATAGACATTTGAATAGCTGAAATACGGCAAAGTACCCTTTTTGGGGCCTTATGGGTTGCCAAAAAAGGGTAATAAGTTTAAGGAAAAAAAAAAAAGCTAAAGGGTGTTCTAAAAAAACCCGGTTTTCTTATTCCTGTTTTTTAAAAACCCCCAAAACTCTTATTTACATCGACTACACACAAAATAAAAATATAAAACGTGATGCATGAAACATATAGTAATAAAACCATTAGTGGGGACTATGAGTTTTTTGCACCACCTAGTGCACTTCATCAGATCTGTCTTTAAAATCAAATGTCTTTTCGAGAGGCCCCTTTTATTGGCAAAACATGGCACCTTTAAAGGGATAAAAAGGTTTTTAAAAAAAAAACGGCTAAATTCCCACAGCGATTTTTTGAAACCTATGAGGGGTTTCCCCAAAAAATCCCCCCAAAGGGGATTTTTTATAAAGAAACCCTTTTGATAACAAAAGTTTTTCCAAAAATTTCCCCTCAGTAGGTTTTAAATTCGAAGGGAAAATTACACCTTTTAAAAAATTTAAAACAGAAGAATACGTAATAGTATTTAAACGTAAACCACCTTCAGGGTTAAAATTATGTTTATCAAAATGAGGGGGGCCATGAAATTAAAAATCTGTTTAGCCCAAGGGAAAAGCTGAGTGTAATTTTAAAAACATAAAATTTAAAATTTTTAAACTTGCATAAAGCTCTAGGGTGCAATATTTAAAGCACTTTATTCAATAAAAAATGCTTTTAAAATGGTACTTTGGTGATTGGGAAAAACTGGAATCATCGTCTGTAATTTTTTTCAAGAAATTTCAATAACAAATAAGGGGAACCATTTAAAATTATTTTCCCAGGCCCCCATAACTCGTGTCAAAAAAAAACCCCTTTTTAAAAAAAATTTTTTATGTGGGCCCTTGAACTTTGTAAATCACGGGAAATGCACTTTCCCCTTTCTAAACTAAAATAAAAATGAAAAAAAAAAGCAAACATAATTTATAGGTTATGGGGAAATCTGATTTTTTTTTTTTTTTTTTTTCCCTAAAGATTTGATGGACTTTTGATTTTTTTGGGCACCTTTTTTAAAAACCCTTTAAAAGGGGTTGTCTCCCCTACAAGGTTTTTGCAAAATTTAATTTTTAAAGAACTTGAAAAAAAACAATTCACTTTGCAATATGTTCCTTTAAACAGTGCCCCAAAAATTTTTCTGAATACCCCCCCTGCATCAGCTTTTTCCAGGCGCTATACTAAAAGACCTGTTCAATCTCCCTGATAGGCTGCCTCACGGTTTTGCAAAGCTACAACCTGGGCTTCACTCCCAACCCTAGTAGAAGCCAGAAAACACACCCCGGGAATTTTAAAAAAGAAACCAAGAAACCACGACTGAGGTTAAGATGAATCAATGTAGTGAGAACCCAAACCCTTTTTAAAGGGTGTATTTTCCCCAAACCCCTAAAGTGGTGGCCCTATCAGTAGTTTTTGCCATCACTTTTATCACTGGAGATCCCAACCCTTCCCCCGCCTTTCCCCCTGATTTTGTTAATGAAGACTTAATCAGCGCTGTGGTCCCTTCACGGTCTCCGCTTGCACAGTGGTACCACGCCACCCACTGCAGGGAAACTGCAGGACCGCTCCATTCAAGAGTAGGGTTCGCTAAATATTCATCCTCTCTCAAAAAGATACACCATCAGTTTCTGAGGTGGAAATACCCTGTTCATTTAAGTGTTGAAGGGGAATTTTATCTGAGGAAAAAAATATTTTTCTATTATTGTAAGAATTCATTTTTTTTCTTTTGGAAAAATGCCAGTGTTGGTTTTTAAGTTAAAGCCATGAGTAAATTCAAAAGGAAAGGAAAATCTAAAGGAAGGACCTCTTCACTCTGTTGGGTAGTTTTCTGTCCTTGGCTCAAAAAGTTGAAGCGATGTTTTTTTTCCAAAAAGATGTACGTGAAATACCCACCTGTTGGACTTCTGACAGATTCGTCATACCTGTAAGTTTGTAATGGATTTTTAATCAATGATAGGTATGGGGAAAGAAAAGACTTATTCACGAGGAACTCTAGCTTTTTATTATTAACCTTTCGGAAACCCTCATGGGAAAGAAACTAAAGCACTTCATGGTAATTTCATGGCTGTACTTGGAGTTCATTTTCATAAAGTGATTTCATGCTGAGATTTTCTGGAAAGTTGCAGTTTTTTAATACATCGTTTTTAATCAAAATCAGGAGTGCATTAATAAGGAATGGGTAAATAGTGCTTATAGATCTCCTTCCTGCTGGATCCACTTCTGGCTCAAGTAACTGTATCTAAAACAGCAGGGGTATTTTTACAGGTAAGCGCATATATGAAACAAATTACACTAAACAAATCATGCACACCCAAATACACACAGATAAACACTTGATTTAAAAAAAATAAACAAAAAAACGTAGTTAAAAACACACTAAAACAGTTCTGGGGTCACAGTACATAATCTATAACCATACAAAAAGTGGTTGCATTTTTCTTACATTATTTGCACATTTTGGGCCTTATTTATCTAAACTGTCTAACACTAAGGGCTTTAAAAATCGTCTGCAAACCGGGTGACAACCTTTTTATGGACCTCTATGGAAAACCCGCGCAGCGGTCCCTACTGCACAGGTTTTCTGCCGGGCGTTTTTTCAGAGCGCTGGCAGTCCGAAAAACATAGAACATATTCATTCTTCCGCCCGGTTTTCAGGTGGAATATGAACAAGTTTACGCAAAGGGGAAGGGCTTTTCTCCGCAAAGAAAAGCCTTCCCCTGGAGGCCGTGTGCATGGCACGAAAACAGGACAAATACCGGTCAGCATGTTCACACGGCTTATTTGGATGCTGTTTGGACGCTGATTTTTCAGCGCCCAAAACAGCATCAAAACCTCGCGTGAAACACGCTTTTTCAGAAAAGGTTTTAGATGTGTTTCTCTGTGTGATTTTGGACAAGGTTTTGGATCAGGTTTTCAACACAGTTTTCACCCATAAAAATTAATAGCCAAGGCAAAAAACACACCGAAAAACACTCCAAAAAACAAGCAAAAAAATGCGGTGAGAAATGCGTCTAAAAACGTGGCATGGTTTTGAAGCTCTCCATTGATTCCTATGGGGATTTTCAGCGGTGAAAACGCTTCAAGAATTGACATGACGCTTCTTTTTCAGCGACCAAAACAGCCTCCAAAAAGCACCTAAAACACACGTAAAAACCTCCCTGTGTGAGAACAACAATGCTGTTTTACATAGGAATCAATGAAAATGAACTGGGGGCGTATTGGAGGCTTTCTTGATGCTGTTTTGGGAGTGGAAATGCTTGAAAAACCGCTCCGAAAACAGCGTCAAAATCAGCCATGTGAACATGCCCTTAGGCTATGTTCACACGGCTTAAAATGGGACGTATTTCAGTGCGCAAATTATGTCGGAATACGTCCCAGTCATTATGGTAGTCCACAGTTCTCATAGAGAATTATGGATTACGTCTTCTCCTCCTGCTCGGCGAATCCGCCGGGCGGGGAGATAATTCACATGCATGTGAATTACTAGCGGCGTATACGCGCCGCTGGTAATGCAAGTCTATGGGCCGGTGAGGTGCTGCACCCGCCCCACCCCCACGGCGTAATTATGCCCTGCAAATACACCGTGTGAACCTAGCCTTAGACTGTCTTTGTTATCCACAGCATCCAATCAGAGCTCAGCTTTTGTTTTTTTTTTCCAGTGCAGTATAAAAAATGAAAGCTGTGCTTTGATTGGTTGCTATGGGCAACAAAGACAGGTTTACAGTTAGAGGGTATGTTCACACAGCGTATTGCGGCACATACTGTACGTGCCGCAATACGCTGGGTGTCTTAGAAGTATGCGTTGGCCTGCGCGTACTTCTAAAACGCTCTGTGCCAACTCCCATAAACTTTCATTACGCATTGGGGAAAATGGCAGACAATCCCGGCTCTCAATAAGTGCTATGAATAGTAATTATGTAATGCGTTCCAAATTACAGACCGCAAATACGCCGTGTGAAGATGTGGCTCAGTATTCCTCTTTAAATGGATATATTTTGGGGAGCATGATATACTGATTATTTGTGTCTATTGCCTGATCCTTGTTATGTTTTTGGAGCTATAAGCTACCATTTTTCATATTGTTTAAGTGGTTTTATATTATTACTGCAGTCTTATGGTTGTTTTTAAATATGGTGCTTTTAGAATAAAGTGTATTTTGGTGTGCACGGATTGCTGGGTGTGTCATCTTTATCCTACATGGTCCAATCTGACACACTCATAGTACCACTTTACCTTTTTTTTTTCTTGTGGTGCCCATCTCTTTTTTTTTTGCTGGTTCATTTCTCAGAATAATACTGTGGGCAACATGTATGAAAACTGTCTAGCTCTAAAACTCAGTTTGCTGCCCATAGCAACCAATCAGAGCGCTCCTCTAATTTTTCCAGAGCATTACATGAAATGAAAGGGGTACTTTGATTGGTTGATATGGGCAACAAAGTGAGTTTTAGACCTAGACAGTTTATATACATGTGGCTCTATGTGTGAAAGCACAAGTTCAAAATGGATTCCAAGGCTTCTAAAATTACAACATTGAGGGTTTTAGGAAGGTTCATTCTGAAAAGGTAGAATTCCCTGTGAAAGGGATTTTCTCACTACAAAGATTAGCTTTCAACACATAGGGCCACATATATGAACCTGTTTAGGTCTAAAACTCACTTTATTTTAGACCTAAACAGTTTCATTCATGTGGCCCATAGTGAAAGGTAAATGAAGACTTTTTCTAAATACATTGCCTTTTTGATATTGCCTTGGTCAGGGTGCACACAAGTTTCTCTGGTTACCGTCCACATCTTGCTTCCTGATTAGACAGAGAACAGAGAGTGATGTCACCATAGTCCGAGCTCACTCTGGAGCAGACTATCTCTAACAACTCTAGCTTTTTTTTTCAGATTAGCAATTATTTTCACTCCTTGTAGCACTTGTAGCTTTGTTTACACAACTAAATCTCCTGAAGTTATGTCTTCGTATTGCTCAGCTGATTATAGAGGAGCTAAATGTTCTAATCACTGCTATAGAACCATCCACAGCCTGACAAGGCATTGTGAGTGTAAAGCCACCTGTGACTCAGCATGGTGAGAAAACCCCTTTAATGTCACTACGTTTATCTCATTTTTATCACTTAGCAAAAATCAATTTAAAATGACAACCATGACATTACAAAAATGTGTCATCCAACGGACCCGTCTTCACTTTATGGCATCTCCCCAGGTTCTGGCATTTTGAACATCAGAAGTATTGGAAAGCCTGAAGAAAGGCTCACAGCGCATGTGTGTACAGGGCTTACAACTTCATACAGCCAACCTCTCTCTCAAGCTCTTCATTGACCATTATATTTCTGGCAAAAATATGTAATACTACCAGCACTAAATATTATTATTATTATTATTATTATAAAAAAAAAAAAGCAACCTGACCTCATCAGGGCTTGAGGCTTGGTAGGTGCGGTTATCATCACTGAAGTCCTGATCCACTTCAGCATACTCTGCTTCTCCATTCACACCGACACGAGATTCATAGACGGGAGTTACATTGTGGCACAAAGCAATTGCCTTCACTGCCTCATGGACCCGGCTGCTCACTGTCTTCCGTACTTTAGGGGCTGCAGACTGGACTTTTCTTGAAGGAGTTGAGCCGGTATTGTTGTTATTCGTTTGGGATGGCACCTTCCAAATAGATAAAATGAAGGACACTTGTATTAAAGTAAACTACATTTTTATATGTGACTATAAATTCAATGTGGGGCCAACATGCCAATGACATATAAAATTAATTAAGTACCAAAACTGACAAGCCCCTAATTTTGGAGGATTATGACATTTGGTAAACATTTGATTATTAAGGAAATGCATACACGCCTGTCTAGAAGGTACACCATACTAACAATAAAATCATACTTTATTAACAATTATGCACATGACACAAATCACTGATAAAACATTGGAGGATATGATCTAGTGTGAATTTATTGCCATTTTTAAACAAATCTTTTATGTCATTTGCATAATTGTTAATAAAGTATTAATTTATTAATGATTGGTATATACCTACATACCTGTAAATTTGGGTTCGCCAAGTTTATGGTTATAGTTGTAGCCTAATTAGTGTTATAGGTGTTGTATATTGAATAAATGCACAAGCAGAAATCATTGTAGCATACTCATTATTATTACTACTACTACTGAACTATCTTCATTGGTCTGAAGCTAGCTAAAAACATTAAAGGGGCTGTCCATGATAAAAAAAAAAAACATGGCTGCTTTCTTTCAAAAATAGCACCACCTCTACGACAGGATGTGTCTGGAATTGCAGCTCTACTGAAGAGAATGAGGCTGAGCTGCAATACCAGAAAGATCCTGTTACAGAGGTGGTGCTATTTTTAAAAGAAAGCAGCCATGTTTTTCTAATTCTGGACAACCCCATTAGAAATTCTGGTGAGATCTGTCAACAATCAAAGAAGGTTTCTACACTGTGGTACATATAATATATGGATGTATATGTAAATATAAATATATATACATACATACATACACACACAGTTGTAACCAGAACTTTACATATACTATATACAAAGACACACATGCATGTTTTCTCACTATCTGACATGAAATCAGAATAAACCTTACCCATTTTAGGTCAATTAGGATTACCAGAATTATTTATATTTGCCAAATGCCAGAAAACAGAGAGAATTGTTAAGGCATTTTTATTACTTTCTACAAAGTCAAATATTTACATACATTTCATTAGTATTTGATAGCATTGCCCTTAAACTGTATGACTTGGGTCAAATGTTTTTGGATATCCTTCCACAAGCTTCTCACAATTGTTGGCAGGAATTTTAGCCCATTCCTCATGACAAAACTGGTGTAACTGAGCCATGTTTGTAGGTCGCCTTGCTCATACCTGCCTTTTCAGCCTTGTCCATAAATTTGCAATAGGATTGAGATCAGGGATTTGTGATGGCCACTCCAAAACACTGACTTGGTTATCCTTAAGCCACTTTGTTACCAGTTTTGCAGTATGCTTCAGGTCATTGTCCATTTGGAAGACCCATTTCCACCCAAACTTTACCTTCTTGGCTGATGTCTTGAGATGTTGCTTCAGTATTGCCACATAGTCTTCTTTCCTCATGATGTCATCTATTTTGTGAAGTGCACCAATCCCTCATGTTTCACAGTTGGGATGGTGTGCTTAGGCTTCCAAGCTTCTCCATTTTTCCTCCAAACATAACAATGGTCATTATGGACAAAGAGTTCAATTTCAGTTTCGTCAGACCACAGGACATGTCTCCAGAAATGTAGGTCTTTGTTCCTGTGTGCATTTGCAAACATTAATCTGGCTTTTATATGTTTCTTTTGGAGTAATGGCTTCTTCCTGGCAGAGTGGCCTTTCAGCCCATGTTGATACAGTACTCGTTTCACTGTGGATAACAACACAATCTTACCAACTTCTGCCAGCATCTTCACAAGGTCTTTTGCTTTTGTTCTTGGGTTGATATGCACATGTCGGACCAAAGCACGTTCATCTCTGAGACACAGAACTCGTTTCCTTCCTGAACGGTATGATGGCTGGACATTCCCAACTTTTTTGTACTTGCGTATAATTGTTTGTACCGATGAACTAGGCCCCTTCAGGTATCTGGAAATTGCACCCAAGGATGAACCAGACTTGTGCAAGTCCACAATTCTCTTCTTGATTTCTTGGCTGATTTCTTCAGACTTTTCCATGATGTTACACACAGAAGAAGTATATTTCTGGTGTGCATTAAAATACATTTACAGATGTGTCTCTAATTTACTTAGATGTTGCCAATAAACTGTTGCCAGAAGCTGACATCATCATATGGGTTGTACCAAAGAGCTTAAAGGCGTAGTAATCCTAGTGTATGTAAACTTTTGACTTTAAAGAAAGTAATAAAAATGCCTTAAAAATTCTCTCTCTCTCATTATTCTGGCATTTGGCAAATATAAATAATTTTGGTTCCTAATTGACCTAAACGGCTAAGGTTTATTATGATTTCATGTCAGATTGGAGAACAATATACATGTGTCTTTTTATATAGTGTATGTCAACTTCTGGTTTCAACTGTATATATGGGTCAAAAAGAGTGTCCATTTGGTCTCCATCGGGATGGTATACAAGGGTAAACCATATTTTGCTGGCAACAATTGCAGAACTAACTATAATATTTTACTCTGAGGCTTCCTGCAAAAAAATAAAAATACATTTTTAACTTAAGAACCTATAGGCAATGCATACCACTATGTTTGGAAATCTTTCTGATGTAAACCTGTGATGTACAATGCATGCATAGTGTGAATGCGCCCCAACTTGTATGAGGGGAAACAGGGAGCCCTTCAATGACACATAACAGTAGGCAGAAGTACTAATATTTTAACATGCCTCAATACTTTGTTCCCTCAACTGCATGCTGTACATGTAATAGTGGAAAGGGAGCAAAGCTCTATTGGGTCTCATGGTGTTAGATACAACAGAATGAGAAACTGTGTACTCCGCTCTCCAAAGGAACTGCAAAGACACGTGGAATTGTATTCACTTTCTAAGGAAATCAATACCAGACCCCATCTGTACTTTGTCCTGCTCTTCTTTAGTCTAAGCATGCCAATGTCACTACTATTACAGCAATAAAAATTCTACTGCATTGGTATAGTGCATTCATCAATTTTATCTTTGTCTCAGGACTAGCCAATACTAACCCCTAAACTTTATTGCCTATACCCTAAACTAACATGTATACTAGGATTTCTGTCAGCTGTTCCTGCCTTTATATTACAAATTGTATTACCTATTGTCCTTCCTTAACAAGACTTAACTATTAAATCAGTTCTGCATATTTCCTTAAAATAGTACCTTTAATTTTACTGCTATTGGTATGCTCTACAGAAAACAACATACAAAAAATAGAACATTACTTACTCAAGAAACACTCCAATTCGTTGGGGCATCTTCAGAGCTCAATGGCTGGACTAAACTGACCCCAGAAGCTGGCAACTCTGGCCTTTATGCAAACTGAGGAAAAAATTAGCAGGTGCAGCTAATTGCTTGAGCAAAATCTCACATACCCCCACTGCTAGGGGAACAATTAGATGAAAAACTGCACACCAACTTGACATCTGTTCACACCAGCAGACTCACAAGACATGAGGAGCCGTGACAAGCTTGTGTATTGGGGCCCCCGTACCAACTAATACCTCACATTTAACATTTTTCCAGTATGTCATATTTTTTTATCAGCCCAATAGTGCTGGGGAGCGGAGGGTGCCTGTCTTTTGTGTTGGACACCTAGAAAGTGTTCGGCAGCCCGCCTAATCTAAAAGTATGGGTGTCACTAATAGGTTGTAAGCCAGCATGGTGTACCACACGTATCTGTATTTATGGCACACTTCTGTATCACCTTATTATATGCAATTGTAGTACCAGCAATCACCCCCTCATGCAGTGAGAGGGTGTGAGTGGTTGTTTCACTGATATTTTTGCATTTATGCAATCTCCCCATGCATTATACTGCGGCTTTTCTGCATGCTTGTGTGAACATATGTCAAGTTGGTGTGCAGGTTTTCATCTAATTGTTCCCCTAGCAGTGGGGGAATGTAAGCTTTTGCTCAAGCAATTAGCTGCACCTGCTAATTTTTTCCCAGTTAGCATAAAGGCCAGAGTTGCCAGCTTCTGGGGTCAGTTTAGTCCAGCCATTAAGCTGTGAACATGCCCCAAAGAATTGGAGTGTTTATTGGTGTGCTTTCTATTGATATTTGTATGTTGTATTTTTGTATTTCTTTGTTTTACAAAATAAGTAAAACCTTTAAATCAGGAAAAATTTCACAGCATTTTTATAACAGATTCTTCTTTTGCTGGTTTCCAAAAAGTGGCAATAGTTTGTAACCTCCTTTAAAGCTCCCATGCGGGTTGTCACTTACATTTGGCATCTCCCAGCAAATCTCTCCTAACTATTCAGTGACATATCTCTGCCACTTATATTACTGCCACACATGAGCCTGGGGACGTTGGGTGGTAATAAGCTCTGTAATGGTGGATTTAAGAATTCTTAAATAACTAAGAGACCTCAATTTTAAAATTACTAGTAATTATTTGTTTTCTCATTTTAGGTTAGAATTTTTCCTTAAGTAAATGTTTTCATTTCGAAGGATTTATAGCATTTCATGAACATAAAAACTTCTCTCCTGCAATAAATACTCGGTGAGTCGAGGAAAATGTTTTCATTTGCAGCAGTACATAATTACGTTGAGTGATGCCAGGCAACACCTTGTAAGCTAATATCATTATTATTAGACGCACAATATGGATGCTTTACGTTCTAATGTTAAGTAACACTGTGTAATATACACCCACTATGTCCTTATGTGCTGTCGCAATAAGAGAAGCCCACTTTGGAGCCATGTGCAGTCTTGGGGGTTTTGGCATGAGCCACTGACCGTGAAAAATGCCCATAAAATTACATGCTGTAAATAAGGGTTTTTAAATTTTCTGCTCTCTGCTTTTTTCAACCCTGCTTTAAACCCTTTGCTTTTCATTCTAATTCGCCAATGTCATTACAGACGCAAATAAATTAAGCTGATTTACTCCTTCTGAATTATGTTATGTTTATTGATGCTTGTATAATTTAATTTCACACAGATTCCATTAAAGATTATGCTCTCTGTCACGGAATGCTTCCAGTGGGAAAAAATAATCATGTTATAATGGATTTCTCTGTTGCATTATTGTAGATATACAAGAGGGTCGCCTTTTTTATATTAATAAAACAGGACACAACACAAGGGAGGGAAATCAATGTCACAGGACTACCCCGCCTAATGGTTATTTTATGGGAACATTTTTATCACAAATTGAAAATTCTCTGCTTGTTTCTGAAATTCGATTTAAGTATGTTTAAGTAGGGTCGAGGTAAGCACAATATGCTTTTATTGTACAGCCAACCACCTACAATAAGAAGGTTTATAAGAAAAATAAATGTTACAATTGCATGTAAAACCTTGTGAACCCTTTAGTTTAATCTGGACCTCAACATAGATGGGACGTCTTCATTGAAGGCATAAACAGAACTACAGCCTTCATAAATATGGGTGTGTTATAAAATCTAGCCAATCACTGAATATTCAATATATATGGCCCAGAATCAAATGTAAGTCAAATGGAAATATACAATAAGCTAAAATTTAACTCTTAATCATAAACCAATTAAACATACTAGTTATCAGGGAGAGATATATGGACCCAGAACCACGATAATTAAAAAAAGCCTTACATGACCTTCCAAACAGGTATAATAGGATTCCACCATGAATGAAGAATAGTCTTGATTGTGAGCAAGGCAAATATGAGACTGGATGTTGGAAAGTAAACGTAAATAGCTTACCACAACATCATGTAAATCCTTGCCTAACTGGTGGAGTAGCTGCCCCGAAAAGAGCGACCTGACCTTAATGAGGCTTTTCCTACAAGAACAACACTTTAGCACAACAGGCTGAACTGGATGGACGTCTTTTTTCAGCCATACAAACTATGTAACTAAGTAACTATCCCTGTGCTCCAAAAAAGGAATATTAGATCTTAAAAGCCAACGCATTTCCCCACTTTAATAGCGGATCATCAGGGGTTACATATAATGAAACAAAAAAGAAGCTACATAAAGACAAACCTAAGATGGACTGCACATCACCACAAGACAGTGGTCAGTTAATGCTACAGCAAAGTTAAGATACAGCAAAGAAACACAATAGTTGGGACAAACTACTGATACCATTACTTAACTATCAAAACTTTAAATATCTGGAAGAACTTCCTTAAGAAATTGCCTTCCTATAGTTGGTCATCTTATGAATCAATCTCGACCCAGACCCAGAATTCCCACCATTACAGTGTTTAGTTATACCAAAATCTGTGAGGAAAGACTGTCACCCTTTTTGATGTCCTCCTGGTATCTTCTGAGATGGATAAATGGAACTCAGGGGCCACTGTAGATAACATAACTCAGTGGGGGACTCTGCTGTCCTGGATAGAGGTGGGGCGAGGAAACATTCACTATACTAAACCGAACTGTCGCTACTTTTTAAAGTTTTCAAGCTATGTTGTCCTTTAAGGGCAATAGTTTCTCACAGGTATACTATAATTATTTGGTTTTCATGTTTTACTTAAATGTTGTAATAATTTATGACTATTACGTGGAACAAAAGGCGCAGTAAAACATTGCCTCCATGATTAGATCTGACTTTATATTGCACCATTTATTTGGTAGGGCCTGGGCGCCTTTATTTGATACCTGTATGGTTGAATTGATTTGAACATGCAATAAAAAAAAAGTATATAAAGAAAAAAAAGTCTGTCTGAAAGTTACAGGTTTACTAAAACTTAGTGAGAGAATCACTATATGTAGCATTTCTCTCCTATCAAAAATTCAAACTACAACAAAAAGTCCAATTTCCCACAAGTGTAATTTCATAGGTCTTATGACCAAGTGTCTTAGAAAAGCTTTTTGAACTAATTTTAATTTAGAGCCACCAGAGAAAAGAAACGTAGCAAATTATTTACTCACAAATTTTTAATTTTCAATTGAGATAATCTCAAGTGCCTAGAAAACTTGACTCACCAATGAGTAGGAGCTTGCTACATGGCTCTGGATTTCATCCATCGTATCTGTACCATAGGATACAGTGCCTAGGTGAAGACGCTTGAAAACCATTTCATTTTGGGTAAGGGTTCCTAAAAGACACATACTAAAGAAGTCAGATGATTATACATCAATTATTTTGCGAATTACAGCAAAGCAGTAAATATTCAAAATACAGATTTAAAAATACATGTAAAATACAGTACAGACATGGTGTGTAATAATTGCCAGCTCCACTTAAAATCTAAAAATTCAGGGTTAAAAGCAGTTTATGCTGTATGTGCTGTTCTCACATGTACATCTGCCCAGAGTCCTGGACTTGCTGGTTTAAGAATTGGTTTAGCAATCCCTGACATGAAACGAACACTGTGCCCAACAGTGAATTTATTTTTCCAACTTAGCCCTCTGCACAGCTATTATTTTTAAGTCAGGAAAAATAAGCAATGAGCATGTGTTACGTCAATGTGATTTGCAGTTATGTATTTTGCTACATACTCACAGTGACATCCACAACACATTTATTTGCACATTTAATGCAGATTTTGACTTCCTCATTCAAGTCAATAAGGAAAATCTGCAAAATATACACAGCATAAATTGACTTGCTACAGATTTACAACATCAATGTCTGTATAGAGTTTTTCTGTATCATCTGCATAATTTGTTAAGATCTCATATACTTTGCTTATACTGTTATATGCTGCAGATTTTCTGTCCACAAAACCCACAGGAAAAAAAAAAGTAAACTTTTAGTTTTTTTTGGGCTTTAGCAGTATATATTTATTAATACATTTTTGTAAGATGCAGTTTTTTTTTCTTCTAAAAACAAGGCTAAAAATTAAGTGCGTTTTAGGCTATGTCTACACTGCACAGAAAAACTTCCTTTTTTTTTTTTTTAAGTGTTTTTAGTTTTCTAAAAACGCTAGAAAAACGACTGAAATAATTTCTTCTATTTTCTGCTCGTTTTTTTTTACTGGTCGTATTTTGCAACATGTTCAAAAAACCCGCCAGAGCCGGGCAGAAAATTTACTGCAGGAGTCTATGTAAAGCACTGGACGTCCCAGGAGACCCAAATCCCACCTATAGTGGGTGTTAACAAAGGTTATATCTTATCAAATTTGCATACAAGTGTCTGATGTGTCCTGTCTGTACCTTTTGTAATAAAATATTCAGGCTTTGGTCGCTAACTATTTTTGGCCCCAAATTCATATAAAAAAATAAAGTTTTTTTAACGGATTTTGCGTCAGAACTTTTTTTTTTTTTTTTTTTTAAGAATTTTGGTGCTAAAATCCCATTCTTAACTTTATAAGCACCAAAATATGTTATCTCGCTTCTGACGAAAAAAATAGTTTTTTTTTAACGGATTTTAGCACTAAAATAAATTTTCTTTACATATTTTGCCGCTAATTAAATTATCTCGCTTCTAACGCCAAAAATTCATTGTTTTACGGATTTTAGCACCAGAATCCGTTTATTTACGGATTTTGGCCATAAAATTCTTTTCTTAACTGTATTAGCGCCAAAATATGTTAAAAAAAAGCATTTGATCGGCAAAATTCATAAAAAAACGGATTCTTGCGGCAAAATCTGTAAAAAAAACGGATCCTTGCGCCAAAATCTGTAAAAAAACGGATCCTTGCGCCAAAATCTGTAAAAAAAAATGGATTCTGGCGCCAAAATACTTAAAGAAACGTATTTTTTAGCGTCAGATGCCCAAATAACTTATTAGCCCCAAAATCCGTAAAAAAAAACGTATTTTTGGTGACAAACACGAGATAGCTTTATTAGCGTCAAAATCCATCAAACGATTACAAGATTACATATAAATGCAATGATGTGCTTTATATCCCCTTTTATAAGGTGGAGTTACATCCAATGGCTTAATTTATGCATACATTAAAAAAACAAGCAAAAAACGAGTGGAGAAAAAAAAAGCACCAAAAAAACCCGCAAAGCTAAAAAAAAAAGGGCCGTTTTTTCGCTGATTTTTACGGGGCAGGGGCAAAAATAGTTTCAAAAACGTTTTCAGGTCGATTTTTTCCACTGCATTGTAGCATAGCCTTAGGGCTTTTCAATGGAGTTTGCACTGGGGTTTACAAGCGTTTAAAGGGCCTTTTTTTTGGGGTCCCCCTTGTCGGCCCCCAAGACGGATGAAAAACAATTAAGGAATTATCCTGCTGTCTTGTAACCGGTGGGGTTCACAAGAGGGATCCCCGCTGGTTTTTCAAAAGCGCAGCTGGGGTCCGTTTTGAAAAAAATTTACATTTCAATTTTTTTCAAGAGGGAGTGGAGCTGCGCTTTTGAAACACGCAGGGGCGATCCCTCATGTGAACTCCGCTCCGTGTTCGGCATAGAGAGCAGTGGGAAACGCCGGCTAATTGTTGCTCTGTCTTGGGGACCGGGGCAGGCGGCCCCCCGACAATCCTTAGGCCTGTCCCCACCAGGGGTTTTTTGGCCGGTTTTTCAGCCGGTTTGCGGTTTTTCAAGGAAAAACCCCGGTCAAAAAATCATGAAAAAGGTTTTCCTCCGGGGTTTTTCCGCCCGCGGTCCGGCCGCAAGAATTGTCAAGCACAATCTTCCATCGGGGTTTCCGGACGGAACTGTGTACCCAAAGTGAAGGGGGAGGTTTTCTCCGCATCGCAGAGAAAAGCTGCCCCTGGGGCCGTGGGTGGCGCAAAACGGGCAAAAACGGGCCCCGGCAAAAGGACGGTAAAATTTTTCCTGTGCCGGGGACCCACCCCCTTAAAGCGCTTTTAACACAGAGTGTAAAATCCTGTGAACAACCCTTATAGTTTTTTGTACTTTTTTAACCTCTAAACCCAAAATTTGAAAAAGACAGAAAGGGGGCTTCCTAGCTAAGTAGCTGAAGATTCCACTGCTGGATGTCCGCAAAGGGGCATAATCTTTTAAAAGGGGGGTGAACCGTCACAAACACTATAACCCTTTTTATAAGGCTCTCTTTGTTAAAAGGTGCCTATTGGGGAAGTATAATTGATCTTAGCAGAGAAGGGCGACTGTCCCAAAACTACTAATCAAATTTGCTGTTCTGTCATTTGGACTTTAAAAAAAAAATAAATAGAAATTTGGAATAAATTGACAAATAGTCTTTTACAACTTAAAGGGGTTTTTCCTACACTGATTATCTTTCCTCAGTCCGTTTTTGGTTTCACTTTGAATTCAGGGGGGGTTTAATGGGTTTTCCCCTGGGTGCGTAGAAGCAGGTCTGTAGCTATAGCGACCATTGTTTTCAGCCTATCAGGAGAGATCCCCAAAAGGTCTGTAGCTATAGCGCCTGGGGGGGCTGTGCAGCCCCTCAAGAGGGGATTCAAGGAATATGTAGGACTCTCTTAATGGACATATATTGCAAAGTGACTTGTTTTTGTAAGATCTTTAACATAAAAAACAATCCTTGTAGTGAGACAACCCCTTTAACACCATGTGGGATGCTGGACCCCAATATTCTTTCATCTACTATGAGGTGTGGCTACAGAACCTGTCCGTGTAACCTGAGGGTGTGGTGAACAGACTCCAACAAGGGTAAGCTGATAAAACGTGAATTTTTCCGACATTAGACAGTTACATTATGATGTTGGTAAGGGTATATGAAGCAAGCTCACTCCATACATGACAAGTAACAGCTGCAAACCATAGCTGGGACCTTCCAAGTGTCCGAATTAGATGCAACTAGGATATTGGCCTTTTAACTCCTTAGATACCGCGGTGAATATAATCACGGCATCTCAGTAGTTGCTGCACACTGTCCCTTTCCCAATTAACCACACACTGTTAATAGTCAAATACCATATGGGGATGGAAAGTATAAGTGTAGAAAAAAAAGGAAAGTATTAAAACTTTGAAACATCCTATTTTTCCATTTTATAAATAAAACAAAATTATTCGCCTACAATTTAGGTGCATTTTGCAGCTTAAAAAATAATGTATTTTATTTACTGTTTTCTCTTATATTACAGTTGCTGCTTGAAAAAAATCAACAAACAAAAGAGATTTTCTCAAAGACTCGTTCTCTGACTGGAAGCATTTAGTGATATAAGCCAAATATATAAGGGGTGTACAGAATTCGACTTGAGATCTTATTCTGTTACGTGGCAATCTAGAATATAGTACACAATTTGTGGATATTTTAAATAAGTGTTCTCTGGACCTTATAGCTCTTAAGGTGCTTTCACAAAGTGCGTTTTTTTGGTGCGTTATTGATGTGTTTTTGGATGTGTTTTTTGTGCAGAGATGTACAGCATTAATTGCTGAGAGTTTCTGCACAAAAAAAGCATCTGAAAAACGCATCAAAAATGCAGGTGCATGTGAAAGCACCTTTAAAGTGAACATTCATTAACAGCAATTAATCAGAGAAGGCTAGAACAATAAAGAAACAGTTACAGAAAACTGTACAAACTGATGACTTAACTTCTTTAAGAAAATACGATGAAAAAGGAACATGAAAAACGTACAGATTTATAAGCATTTCATTGATTAGCTTTAAAAATGTAAGCAAAGGTAAATAAAGATTATTACCAAATACATTGAAATACTTGTGTTGCTTCATTTTACAGTTACAGCAGCTACTATCTCCTGCTTGTTTAAGAGAAGGTGTTCTTGGCTGCTGTCTACCTCTCTCTGCTTGAGAAGCCCAGGCCAGAACGATATTATTCCCTGCTGTGTCTTATCAACAGGACAAAAGCTTGTTTAGCTTTCTTACTAACAAACGTTAACCCTTTAGAGCTCTGTAGCCTTGTACTCTGCTGTAAAAACCTCTTCGTCACCAATTTTCCACTTACAGGCTCAGCTAGGGATAGCAGAGCTAAAATATCAGTCACTACTGTATTACTATCCACAGCCTGAACAGAAAGTGGGAGCCCGAAACTGGCTGATAAGAGCAGGCTGTGTGAAACAGCATTGTGAGAAAGAAAAGAAAGAAAGAACATTGCAAAGGATTACCCCCAGTATCAGATTTAAAAATGGAGGATTCATCTGGTACTGCAGGATCAGCGACCTTGACTAGAGTGCAACATACAGATTACCTGTCCTCAAACCCTAGAGGAACATCTACTACTTCCCATAGACATTTTTAAAGGAAGAAAAAACCTCTGTGGTATGCATGTTAACTCCTCTAGACGTCGGGCGTTGCAAGTTGTTAATCTGCAGTGACATCTCAAGAGTTTTGCGGTGTGCTAGGAACGGAGCTGTAGATAACTCTATTCCCAGAGCAGTCTCTGTGAGGGCCGAGAAGCGGAGGAAACCTCTGATCCCCGACACTTAAATCTTTTATTGCCGCTGTCTGTGATCGCAGCATAATCAACGGGCATTCCCCTGCTCCAACGGGTGATCGGGATTCCTGGTGACCTAATGGAGCAGAGGAATGTCTGTACAGTCAGCACTGAGGACCTAGAAAAGCCCCAGGGCTATCCGTATAGTGACAGAAAAAAATTTAAGTCCGCTCACCTCCTGAACGTAATACCTGCGGGTAGGATCGAGTGGGTTACGACCACCGCCCAGTGGTTGAAAGACGTACGGAAAGTTCCAAAAACCACTGCAATATCCACCGCCAATTTGTTAAAAAAACTTCATACTTTATTGAATATTCCATTTAAAAAACATGAACAAGCCAATTAGGCACCCATGCATGGAGGAGCATAGACTTAAAGCAGCTTATAGGGAAAGAACAGCTGATGCGTTTCGGAAGAGATCTTCCTTAATCGTAGCTGTATAGTGAGTCAGCATTCAGGGCATGCTGTGCCCTGCCCTGACTGCTGCCTGTGTAAGTATAACACAGAAGGTGATGTATTAGCATACTCATGTATGTTAATACAGTGCTAAGTGTAAAAAAAAAAAAAAAAAAAAAAGTGTTGAAGAGTTATCCCTTAATGGGATTAAAAAAAAAAGGTAAAAAAAAAAAATTCAAGTGTAGATAAAAAAAAAATAATAAAAATAAATATTTAGTACAAACGTTATTGTGCATACAGTACACACAAAAAAAAACAACCTACACGTTATCTACACGAGCATCATAACCTGAAAAATTCATCCAACAGGTTATTTTGTGTGAAATGTAAATGGTGTAAAAAATAATTTAAAAAATAACAAAAAATAAAAAAATTCTACATTTATTTATTTACAAAAAAAACTTTTCCCCCCCAAAAAAAACAATTTCCCCTCCCGCATAAAATAATTTTTCCCCCTTTAAAAACTGCCCTCATTTTAAAAAAAATAAAAAAAAAGTTTTGAAATGTTGAAACCCCAAGGGAGGGCAAAAACGACAAAATTTGCTGGTGATTTAAAGGGGGGTTTGGGTCTCACTACAAAAAATTTGCTTTTTATGCTAAAGATTTTGGGGAAAACAATTTAAACTTTGCCACACATATGGGGTCCATTTAGCAGGGGCCAACCTTTTTTTCCTGATACCCCCCTTTTGTATGGGCTGGCATCGGGCTTCTCAGGTCGTTTTAGCTAAAAAACCCTGTAAAAATACCCCCTGTTAGGCGGGTCAACCCCTGGTCACTATGCTAAAGCCCTGGTGTACTCGCGCTAGTCATGCGGCCCAGTAGTAGCCAGTAAATTGCCCCCTGAATTCAAAAAGGGAAAGGGGGAAAAAGGGGACGGGTAAGATAAATCGATGTAGTAAGACAAACCCTTTAAGTACTTGTCAGGCCTGGTGCTTAAGGGGTTAAAATGCATGTGTGGATAACAGCATATTATATAAACCATAGAGAGCTTCACAGATTGTACAAAAATAAATCTATAATTAGACAAAAATGTATTACTTCCAGTGCCATACTGTTTTCACTAATACAAGTATACAATAACACAAGGGTTTTCCAAATCTAGACAATTTACGTGTACAGAGATAGGAAAATTTGTTCCAAATGTTTACAAAACATAAAGTAAACTGGATATTACCCTCTCTCAAACCAAGAGGTCATACATATACATCTTACATGCAGTTTAGCGCTATTGTTACTGTTCAATTTTTCTTTTCCAGTGACTGTGATATTCACTATACAGATGCGATAATATGATCCCCTACGTTACTGCAAACAGACACCGTAAATCCACGTCTAACATGTCACTAAATTATAATTGTTTATGCCTCTAATTATTTGTATCTAAAAAATTTTTGTAAAAAACAAATGTGTTTATAGTTTAATTTTTTTAAAAATTTTTTGTTACTAAGTTACATACAGTATATACATTACTAATTAAAATTGTTTACCCGTTATCAGGGCTTTTTGAGGGTTCAAGAGCCTCTGGGCAAAAATTATAGCGCCTTTGTACAGTTAAAAAAAAGGCAGGTTTTTGAGAGGGGGGGCCCAAAAAGCATCACGTTCTAATCGCTGCCTCTGGGCTAACATACTACCTGTCTGCAGAGAGTATTAGGGTTGTAGCATAATTGTATGCCAGGAATTTGGCTGCAAAAAATCTATTGCAAAATTCGGCACAAAACAAAAAGGAAAAAAGTCTTTTAAATTTTTGGGTTTTTTTTAAAAATTTTAAACTTTTGGAGATGGGAATAAAAAAATAAAACCCAAAGAAAATCACATTAATAAAATGTATTTGCTGCCCCCTTTTCAACAATGGCGTTTGACCCCTTTCAGACCTTTAAACGCTCCAAAATAAAACCCGTACCTGAATTAAACACAGCTGTCTTAAATGGGTCCCTTTATAAAATACTCCTGCCCCACAGGCAATTTAACCCCAGTCCACTCTCCTCTAATTTTAAAATGGGTAAGGGGCAAAAAAGCTTTCAAAGGGGATGCCCAAGGACAAGATCTTTTGTTCTGACAAAGTAAATGGCAAAAAAAACCAAAAGAAAGATGTTGGGTGAGAAGGGGGACAATGTTGGTGAAAATAAAAGAAATGGGAAGAAATAAAAAAGGACTGCCCTTTTCGCATCGTTTGGGGGCACCAGGGAAAAAATCCACCTCGTGGAGTATCCTTGATCATGGGGGGAAAGGTAAAGGGATCAGCCTAAAATACCGGGGAATTTGGGTTAAGGGAACCTCAAGGCAGCTGTAAACCACAGTCACCAAGAAAACCCTTTTGGTAAAAACATTACTCCGTAAGGGTTTTTAAAAAATACTTCAGTCCCCGCAAGGCCCCCTGCTAAGGGAAGGCACATGTGCAGGTTTTTAAGTTTACCAATGAACCCCCCCTGGAAGAAACCCTGGGGGGGGGTGGTTTGGGGTAAAGGGTGTTTGGGGTTTCGGGATGACAAAAAAATTTTAGTTTTGGCATCACCTCAACCGCCGTGTTTGGGGGAAAGGGAAAAAAGGGGCATATGCCCCAAAAACACCCCCCCCAAACGTACCCCGGGAGGGGGGAAAATTTTATTTTTTGGGGGGTTTTTTTTCCCTTGCAAAGGGGAACGGGATTTAACTTCAAACACCCCAGGGGGGAAAGGGGTGGACCCCCAATGTACCGTATAATCCTGAGTGACAACCCCTTCCCTCCCCCGGGAAATATTATAAATGGGTCGGGGCGGGGTTCTTCCAGAAGAAAAGGGACCCAAAAACAAACGCCAGGCAACAAAGGGTGGCTCAAAAAGAAGCCCCCTTTAAGGCCCAGGGGAGGGGCCCGGGCCTCTCCAGCCTTTTACTCCCATAGAAAATTATGGGGGATTTTAAAGCTCTGAGTTCCCAAGCGCCCAGCCTCAAAATTTAAAAGGGATTCAGGAAAAGTTTGGCATAGAGGATGGCCCAAAATTCCTCCTAAATTTGTGCGCAAACCCCTTTCATCAATACAAAAAATTTTTCTGACTGCTGCACTTCCCCAACCCAATGGTTTTGCCACCAATTTTTAAAGTTTTTGTTTGCCAGAGGGATTAAGTATTATTTTTAAAGGGTAAAAATTAAATAATATATACAATGTGTTTTTTCGGGTTTTTTTATTTTTTTGAATACCCCTTCCCCTAAATTTTTAAAAATTAACCAAACCTTTAAAATTTTTAAAATTTTATGTCTATTTAAAGGTGCAAATTACAAAAATTTCACCCAAGGCATCAAACAATTATTTTATTCACTGTATATTGGGGGCTGGGAGGAGTAGCTGTAAGCTTAAAAGGGAATGTTTCCCGGGTTTTTGGCATGTTAAACAAAAATTCATCTAACCCAGGCTTGCGAAATTTCGATGTACATGTTCCCACAACAAATTTCACTTTTGAATGGAACAGATTTTTAGTTGCAGACATTTTTGAAACCCAGAGCGCCCAAAGGGGAATTTAGAAAACTATAAAATTTTTGGGCCAATGAGAATGTGGAGAAGGCCACGGTTGGGCTTTTCCCCATTCATTTTCATGCACTGTCACTTGGCTGTATTTGTAACACCCATAGAGATGGACAGGGGCAGCTAATGAGTTAGCAGGACCTACAGTCTATTCTCAGCGGAAATTCACAGTCTATTTAGTACTTAACAGGTCCATTTAATACACCATAAAAATCTGGGAGCATGGGCATAGCTATCTAACTGCCCATCGGGTCTTGCATCTCAAGCTGTTTTCTCTCCTGATAAGCCAAGAGGAGAGGTCACTCACTCCCCTTTGCATTAATTAATATTTTTCTGTAGTGATTGGATGGCAATTTTCCTGTGATATTACCTAATCTCAATCTCCCAAAATGCAAGATGTAATACATTTTTCAAGGCACAGTCTGCTCTCAAAGATTACTGCCGTTAACATGTTCAACTTGAGACACTATGGGCGACATGTATGATTTTTGGCACCCAGGCACCAATTTTATTGTGTGCATAAGTAGCGTAGAATGCGCCTAAATCTAGGAACCTGTTCTACTGCGGGTCATAGATTTAGCACTTTCTAGCTACTAAGCAACAATTCAGCTCAGGTAAACCCTTTTAAAGTGATCTACCTGTTCCAGCAGTAATGCGCCTGGATTTTCCAAACTAAAGACATAAATATATAGAATTCTACGGTTGTAGTGTGACACGCCTCCAGCACGCCACCCGATCTTAGGTGCATTACAAAATGCCGTAGGTGCTTTATGATGCGCCTAATTATGGAGTGCTCCTGCTCGTACATCAAGCACACAGGGAGAGTTTTTGGGCTAAAAAGACACCAAATAACTGGCGCAGCCCATACATATATGTCGCCGTATATGTCCAAAATGACTTCCTACTCTTTCTTATCTAGTTCTGTGCATCAATTTGAAAGCCACAATTCACCCTACACTGCCAAGGGATGGTGGAAACCGGCTAATCACTTACCCGATTCTCCTTAAAGGGGTTGTCTCGCTACAATGATTGGGTTTTAATTAAAAGATCTTTAAAAAACAAGCAGCTTTGCAATATATGTTCATTACAAATGTCCTACTGATTTTGAGTTATCCCTGGTAGTAGGAGTGCATCAGCTTCTCAAATCACTATAGCCACCGACCTGTTGATCTTTATCTCACTGGCTGTCAGTGCTGGTGACTCATCTCATCAGCTTCTCAATACAGGTCAGAGCACAGAGCCCCTCCCACACAGTATGCTTCTGTAGGGAAGGGAGGGGGAGGGCTCTGGCTTCTGTGTCTGTGTAGCTGTGCTGCCTGGATTAACCCTGTGTGTGCCTGATTCCTCCTGCTCTCTACACAGATTGAGGAGACCAGAGAGGAGGCTGATCTGTGGTCAGTATGATGTGTCTGTGGAGCTTTGACTATACTAACAGAACAGATCAGGGGGGCATGTGAACGGTTCATATCCCTCCCGGCTCTGCCGTATTAGTGACACATCGTGATTATAGTAACTCACTTCACAGCTGCCCTGTGTCTGTTCTGACAGGGTTTGTTTCTTGTTGCTTGAGATGTCCATGAAGATTTGTATGCTAAGCAGGGGGTATAGGAACCTTTACATCCCCCCGTGCTCTGCTATTAGCATACACAGCTTCACAGACCTCTCCACACTCATAGATCAGCCCTTTCCCTGCTGTCTCCTGACTCTGTGGAGAGGAGCAGCAAGAGCTCGGCCACGCAGCTGATCCAGCAGTGAGCAGCAGATCTAGGCAGGCACACACAGGGTTAACACTGGCAGCAAACCCCATCTCCCTTCCCCTGCTGTATAGAAGTTACTGCAGTCTGAGGAGGAGAGCTGTCTATGTGCTGAGGGGAGGGGGGAAGGGGGAGTAGAAGAGGCAGACAAGAAGCACGCCCCTGAATTCAAAAATCCTATGCTGCCAGACACACTGAGGTAGGCTGAAAGCCTGTAGTGAGACAACTCCTTTAACTTTACCTGGGACTCTTATTTGGAAAGAGGCATCTCTATTGAGAAGCAAAAATATTTAATCTCACATACAAATGCACTAAATCTTGTATGGGTCACAGCAAGGAAAGACAAAAAACAATGTACTCAATAGAACAGACATCCTCAGGCACTTCTTACAACACTTCCTACTTTCACAGTTACCTGTTAGTTCTTCTAATCTTTTAATATTTCTGGAAGGGGTTACTCTATGTACAATAGTGTTTGTGGAGGGTCAGTAATAACCACACCTTAAAAAAGTTGTGTCTTATCTTCTGTGTGGAGCTATTCCCAGAGCAAGGAAAGCCTTTTTACAACATTTTATGGAAGTAGCTAGTATACAGATACAGTGGGGGAAAAGTATTTAGTCAGCCACCAATTGTGCAAGTTCCCCCACTTAAAAAGATGAGAGAGGCCTGTAATTGACATCATAGGTAGACCTCAACTATTAGAAACAAAATGAGAAAACAAATCCCGAAAATCACATTGTCTGATTTGGAAAGAATATATTTGCAAATTATGGTGGAAAATAAGTATTTGGTCAATAACAAAAGCTCATCTCAATACTTTGATATATATCCTTTGTTGGCAATGACAGAGGTCAAACGTTTTCAGCAAGTCTTCACAAGATTGGCACACACTGTTGCTTGTATGTTGGCCCATTCCTCCATGCAGATGTCCTTTAGAGTAGTGATGTTTTGGGGTTGTCGCTGGGCAACAAGGACTTTCAACTGATTTGGAGACTGGCTAGGCCAAACCAGGACCTTGAAATGCTTCTTACGAAGCCACTCCTTAGTTGCCCTGCAGTGTTCTTGGGATCATTGTCATGCTGAAAGACCCACCCAGGTTTCATCTTCAATGCCCTTGCTGATGGAAGGAGGTTTGCACTCAAAATCTCATGCTACATGGCCGCATTAATTCTTTCATGTACACAGATCAGTCGTCCTGGTCCCTTTGCAGACAAACAGCCCTAAAGCATGATGTTGCCACCCCCATGCTTCACAGTAGGTATCGTGTTCTTTGGATGCAACTCAGCATTCTCTCTCCTCCAAACACGACGAGTTGTGTTTCTACCAAACAGTTATACTTTGGTTTCATCAGATCATATGACATTCTTCTAATACACTTCTGGATCATCCAAATGCTCTCTAGCAAACTTCAGATGGGCCCGGACATGTACTGGCTTAAGCATGGGGACACGTCTGGCACTGCAGGATCTGAGTCCCTGACGGCCTAGTGTGTTACTGATAGTAGCCTTTGTTAAGTTAGTCCCAGCTCTCTGCAGGTCATTCACTAGGTCCCCCCGTGTGATTCTGGAATTTTTGCTCACTGTTCTTGTGATCATTTTGACCCCATGGGGTGAGATCTTGCGTGGAGCCCCAGATTGAGGGAGATTATCAGTGGTCTTGTATCTCTTCCATTTTCTAATTATTGCTCCCACAGTTGATTTCTTCACACCAAGCTGCTTGCCTATTGCAGGTTCAGTCTTCCCAGCCTGGTGCAGGGCTACAATTTTGTTTCTGGTGTCCTTCGACAGCTCTTTGGTCTTCACCATAGTGGAATTAGGAGTGTGACTCTTTGAGGTTGTGGACAGGAGTCTTTTATACTGATAAGTTCAAACAGGTGCCATTAATACAGGTAATGAGTGGAGGACAGAGGAGCCTCTTAAAGAAGAAGTTACAGGTCGGTGAGGGCCAGAAATCTTGCTTGCTTGTAGGTGACCAAATACTTATTTTCCACCATAATTTGCAAATTAATTCTTTCCGAATCAGACAATGGGATTTTCTGGATTTGTTTTCTCATTTTCTCTCTCCTAGTTGAGGTCTACCGATGATGTCAATTACAGGCCTCTCTCATCTTTTTAAGTGGGAAATTGCACAATTGGTGGCTGACCAAATACTTTTTCCCCACTGTACTGGGAATCTAATTCCCTGAGAATTGTGGACTGTCTAAACACATAATTTGTGCGGAAGACCCAACAGCAATGAAACAGGACTGTCTTGACTCCTTTACACAACCATGGTACTAGTTAGTTTACATCTGCTTCTTGGCGGCAATGTGTATGTAGGTGGTAGGTCTTTGATCATATCAGCAGGTACTCTTCCCTGTTAATCTTCACTATGTACCTACATACAAACCAATCATATAGACCATATTATGTGCCTGGTGCTGTAGACTTTGTTTTAATCCATTATCAATGCATTCAACGAAGAATTATTGATCCATCACAAGTAGCTTGCTGAATTTTTATGTAGTAATGTAAAGTTAATTTCTAAAATGCACAAAGTAAAAAGTGCTGAAAGATAATTGAAAGCAGAAAAAACATCAACAACTATCTTTTTTGTACCATAACATTTATACTTGTTAAACTCATAAAGATAAATGAGCATCTGGGCTTGAATAACTGAGGAATATTAATGAGATCAGTGACAGCTGTATTGGTTTTAATGTTTGTTCATACTAGGGGTACCCATTGCTACACCATATTAATTTAATACAGAGTGCTAAAATTTGTAGTAAATACATTAAATTCTTTTTCGCACATGATTTGATGAAGGGGGCATAATGATGTTAAAAAAAAGTTTTAAGTTATAGTGAAAAGAATAATAATATTCCCCTAAAAATTGAAGTAGGAAAGCATCATAGCTTGCTCATGACGAGTATTGTAGACTTTACAGATCTCTTACTCTCTGAAGTGAGATTACTGCTGGTTGAAGGTTAATCCTTGGAAATAAGACTTTTCTGTAAACGTATCTACAATGGGATCAGAGACAAATCCAGGTACATGATAACAGAAATGGTCTTTTAAGAGAAGTGCATATGGCTTTATCCAGCTAAAACTACACTGCTTTGGGGATATCACTATATAAGAAACAGCAGGAGCATTACAGCAAGTGAGTTTTTGGAAGCCTGTAAGACAGATTTTCTCTTTTCATTTTGTTATGCTAAACTGTGCAAGCAAGATAAGCCTGTGTCTTGATGAAAATGAATAAGAAAATAATTTGTAAATCAATTACAAAAATATGCAGTGAATATGTATGAGGTGTATATGTGGTAAGAAAGTTAATAAGTAAAAGAAATAGAAAAACCCAGAAATCAAATAATAAGAGCAAAAGTAAAGGAGAAAAAAAAAAAAAAACTTACTAAAGGGTACTTTTGTTCTAATCAAGTTGTACTCCACATTAAGTGAATATATGACAGGTCACTGCAATCTTACAACGGTTTTCTCATCAGGTTGGTTCAGAATCTGGACTTCACAGACCGCTTCAGACTCACACTTCCCGTTAGACGGGTGGTGGTTGTAGAGCAGTGATTGGCATATCAGCTGTGCTATTCCTAGTTGAGTCTGTTAGGCCCCGTTCACACGACGGATTTGGCCGTGGTTCCCGATGTGGGTTTGCGGCGCGGGCGATGGGCGTGATCGCGCTACAAGTGGGGCGTATTTTGGGGTGCGGCTTGCGGCGAGGGTTTGCCCCGATGTAAATCAGTAGGTAGAGGGCAAACCGCGCGGCCGCCCCGCTGAGGACTCCCTGTCAAGAATTGACAGGAGAGTTCGCAAACCAAACCTGCGGCGTGTGAATATTAACGCGGTTTTCAATAGGAAACCATGTTAATAAACTAGGCGCGATTTGGACGCACAAATCCGTTGTGTGAACAGGGCCTTAGAGAACACCAGTAATGAAGAGGTTTTAAAAGAGTTGTCCACCTCCTATAAAAATCATACCAGCAGCTCCTGGGCCCCAGTACAATAAAAAAAATTATACTCACCTTTTTCTGGTCCCCAGATCCAGCATCTCATCTTCCTGGTCTTCTCTTTACATTGTCACTTCTAAACCAGGACATCACGGCTGCAGCCGCTGACTGACTGTGGCAGTCACATGCCTCTAATTTACATCACCATTTGGAAGTGAAGAGCTGTGAACGGTGATGTGGGCAAAGACAAGAAAACCCCTAAAGAGCACTGTATTACTAATATTAAAACATCACTTTCAATAATAATATCGCTTATTAAAAAAGTACAAAGCCAAAATCTAATATACAAAACCATGAGCAATATAAACAACCAATAAATAAAGAAGGTCCCTCACTGTACGCAGGTGTAAAGTAGTTCTGTCCTCCAGAAAGCCAACCTTGCAGAATCCTTATATAGGAGATGACATAAAATAGCCATTTATGGTACAGATACTGGAGGAAAAAAAGAACAGTAGGAGCAATTTCAGGACCTAATAGCTTTCCCTATAAACGGCTATCACTACCCCTCCAAGCAGAGTACCCATCCCGAAAAGGGTGACTACCCCTAATTTGCCAAAACTAAAATTATACTTCAGAACATATTTCTACTGACTCATAGTTTAATTAGGAAATAAAAGACAGTGTGCTCAAAAAGGAAAAAATATATGATCAAGACTGATTCTCATTTTCATTTTTTTCTCACTTTAGTGTAGTTGGCAAATTAGGGGTAGTGAGGGCTAGACTGGTAGAGTCGCCCTTTTTGGGGCAGGTACACTGATTGGAGGGGTAGTGATAGCGGTTTACAGGGACAGCTATTAGGCTTTGTTCACACGTCGTAATTGCGGGGCCTACAGTACGCCCCGCAAATACGTTGGGTGTTTGGGAGTCGCGCTGATTGGCTAGTACTCCTGCGACGTGGGGGAGAGGGAGGAGCGGCAGCCTGCCGGCCCCATAGACTGTCATTAATCGTGGCGCGTAAGCGGCGCAAATAAATGACATGCCACTTATCTCCCCGGGCGTACAATACGATCGGACTGCTTGTCCGGGGAGAGGAGGCGTAATCCATAGTTCTCTATGAGAACTGTGGATTACCAAAATTTCGGCGCGCATCCTACTCGTATTATTATTATTTTGATCAAAATATGTGAACCGAGAATCTCAAAGTTTTTTCATGTATGATAGATAGCATAAATGCTTCTTTAGGGATTTCCACGTCATGTATTGCCCTTTTGCAGTAGTGTGCCGCTGGCAGTGGAGTGCGTGTGTACATATATATATATATATATAAAATATATTAATAATATATTATATTTATATATATATATATATATATAATGTGTGCCGCAGCCCGCCAGTGGCACCAAGGTTTGCATATGTTTTTTCAGAAGTGTTTTTTGTGCAGAACCATACGTTATATTTTGGTGTATATTGATTTTAAACCTATATGGGAGGAAAGGGTGCCTCCATTTTGATTTTCTGCACCTGCCCAATCTCACAGGCTGTCATAAGAAGTGCAGCTTGCAGGTTGGGTGTTTTTATTTTTTTTTTCTCTCTGGAGAAAGGAGGTCGGTGGACCCAGTGAGAGGCCTGAATGTGGCTCTATTGAGAGGTAAAAGATAGTGTAGGACTGCCCTATTTGAGATCATGTTGAAAGTCGTGGGCAGCTTAAACCTTTTGATCAAAATATGTGAACCGAGAATATCAAAGTTTTTTCTACTCGTATTAGAGCGCAAATACGATGCAAAATGCGCCCCGAAATGTGCCCATGTGAACATAGCCTTAGGTCCTGAAATTGCTCCTACTGTTTCCTTTTTTATCTCCAGTACCTGTACCATATACAGTGGGGGAAAAAAGTATTTAGTCAGCCACCAATTGTGCAAGTTCTCCCACTTAAAAAGAGGAGAGAGGCCTGTAATTGACATCATAGGTAGACCTCAACTATGAGAGACAAAATGAGAAAACAAATCCAGAAAATCACATTGTCTGATTTGGAAAGAATTTATTTTCAAATTATGGTGGGAAATAAGTATTTGGTCAATAACAAAAGTTCATCTCAGTATTTTGTTATATATCCTTTGTTGGCAATGACAGAGGTTAAACGTTTTCTGTAAGTCTTCACAGGGTTGGCACACACTGTTGCTGCTATGTTGGCCCATTCCTCCCTGCAGATGTTCTATTTTCCGCTGCTTCCAGCAGATGACATCACATTTAAGTGACCCAGCAGGCTTTCTTCCTGTGATTGACTGCAGGGTCACATGCCGATAATCATATCACCACCTGTGCCCCTCCCACAGGCTAAAGCTCAGTAATGCTATAAACCTGGTTGGAAAGGTAAGACTTTTAATTTTTTTTTCAATTTTACCATATCCCAAACCCACTTTGGATTATCCCTCTAAGGTCAGTTAGTGCTACAAAACCAGGAAGTCTAAAAATGCCCCTTTGGACAATGCAAAACATGAAAAATGGCAACGTTCATGCAGGTGAAAACACAACTTGTATTTACTGACAGATGGTTCTAGCACTTAACTACTAAGTTTCGACCCATGCAGGGGACTTTGTTATCCATGACAAAAACCCCTGCACGGCTTAAAGGGGTTGTCTCACTGCAAGGATCGTTTTTTATGTTAAAGGTCTTGCAAAAACAAGTCACTTTTCAACATGTGTCCATTAACAGTGTCCTACCTATTCCTAGATATCTCCTCTTGTATGGGCTGCATGGGTCGCTATAGCTACAGACCTGTTTGATCTCTCCTGATAGGCTACCAGTGCTGGTAGCTATAGCTACAGACCTGGTGTCCTCAGCATCTCATCACTGCAGGCCAGTAGTAGCCAGTTAAGCCCCTGAATTCAAAAATCAAACCGAGAAAACAGGACTGAGGTGAGATGAATCGATGTAGTGAGACAACCCCTTTAAAAGATAGCAAGTAAGTATAAAAGGCTCTAATAAAGACAAGAATCTTTTTCATCTGCATGGATCCTGCCATATTTATGATTTTCATGCCCACCAACATACCATCAACTACCTCTGTATATTTTCTTGAAGAAGCTGGATGATAGCCAATAAAGCTGTCTTTACCGCTTACTCATATCCACTCCCTCGACTACTCCAGCTTTCCTAGACTTCTGAACAGGCAATCTGTTTTATGAAGCAGCAACATGGGAGCAAAGGATGCCTAACTGGGCAAATTTGCCATAGCATTCCTAGTGGCTATTATTTCGGTATCCACTGGTCGTGTCTGCAATGAACACATTTCTTCAGAAGCTGTGAATCTAGTGGTGATCTAATCTAATGAATATAGTAAACTACATTGGTACGGACAGATGTGCAAACATGGATCTGCCTCTGGAAATACGTAGTCACTAGAGGTGTCTCTGTTACAAAGCACAGGTCAAAACTAACAGTAAATTGTTTCATTTCAATCCCGTATTAGTTACTATAGGCTATGTCTGGCATTACATTTTACAAAGTCCCTGTCTGCATTGTGCTGTAAACAATGGCATTATTAAATGCAACCAGTAAGAAGATTCAAGTTTTCCCTGCAGATTACCTACAAATTATCTGCCCTCCTGTTTCAGCATCATTTGTTCATTTATCACATAACATCAAGTATTTCTGGTCAGTGTCAATATGCTCTGCATCTTTGTAGTTAACAGATGTCTTCTCTTGTCGAATGAATTACTTTAAGTCTCACGCACTGCTGGCCACAGATGTGTCACTATAGCAACATCATTAATTTCAGATCTTACCGGAAACATGCACTCCAATCAAACCTAATTATACCATGTTGCTTTCTTGTCCTACAATAAGGAAACTATAATGCAATTATTGAGATACTTTGTTCTCCATTCTGCAGTGGCAAATGAGACAACCACTGTGATGGACGCTCTATGTCAAAAAGCTTATTGATGAAGCACAAATCCCAATTTGCAATCATACAAAAGGCTACCTTGCAATTATAGGAGAAATGTAATGCTCCATAGAAGCAAAAACTAAGTCTTAACCAGTTTACCAAAGCTGAAAACTTTCAGTCCATACTATTAACGATCGACCTCCTTAAACATTAAAATGACATTCTTCCCTATTTAGAAATATTTGTTATTTCTTCGTACTGGTTCCTTTGGCTGCATCAATCTGTGTTACATAATACACAGCTGATGGTATGATCTTCACCGAAAGCCGTCACAATTGTAAACCATACAAGCCCGGGGCATTGTATAGTGTGACAAAATACTGAAAAACCATCAGGGGTTCTGCATTTGGTTGGTGTTATATTTCTATCACTACATGGAAAACCCCTAAAGAAGCATTTATGCTATCTAAAAATATATGAAAAAAACTTTGAGATTCTTAGTTCACATGTTTTGATGAAAAAAATGCTTAAGCCACCCCGCTACCAACGGATCTCAAGGCGGTGGTCCTACTCTATTTTACCTCTCACTAGAGTCAAATTCAGACTTCTCATTGGGTCAACAGACCTCCATAATCCAGAGAAAAAAATAAAAAAACCCCAAACCCCTTGCAAGCATACTGCACTGATATAACAAGCTGTGGAGGTGGGCGGCTTGTTATATCAGTGGCAGTATGCTTGCAAGGTTGGTGTTTTTTTATTTTTTTCTCTGGATTATGGAGGTCTGTTGACCCAATGAGAAGTCTGAATTTGACTCTAGTGAGAGGTAAAAATAGAGTAGGGCCACCCGCCTTGAGAAACCCATTGGTAGCCGGGGGGTTAAGCATTTTTTGATCAAAACATGTGAACTAAGAATCTCAAAGTTTTTTTCATATATTCTATCACTGCCAAAATTATAATATGGCTGCTCTAGTGCACTGTACTTGTAGATTTTATCGTGTAACCAGGATGAGGGACAATTTGGAGACATGGGGCGACATGTATGTACGAGGCTGCACCAGTATTCTGGTGTCCTTTCAGCCCCAAAAACTGGGGCAGCCCTGTTCTCTAGATTTATAATCAGACGCACTCCAAAATTAGGCGCATTATAGGGCAACCGTGGCACTTTGTAATGCGCCTGAGTTTGGTGGCCGTCTTGGAGGTGTCGCACCATAACTGTATGATTCTACACATTTATGATGGGAGGATGGCAAAACTGGACGCATTACTGCTGAAGCAGCCAGACCAATTTAAAAGTGGTCTACCCGAGTTGTCATTTTGGAGCTAGAAAGTGCCTAATTTATGACCCGCAGTAGAACAGGTTCATAAAGTCAGGCGCATTCTACGCTACTAATGCGTGCAAAAAAATTGTCATCTGGCCGCCAAAATACATACATGTCGTCCTTGGTCACTAAATATGAATCTGCAAAATCGGTGCTAGAGAATGCATCAATGTTCACTATTCTTTAAAAATAGCTTAGCTCACATAGGACATGACATGGCTGTCAGATGCCAACCTCTCCTCTTTAAGGCCTCGTTCACACGGCTTATTCTGCCGCGTATTGGCGCCGTACTGCGCGCCGGATTTGCGTGCAGTACGGCCAATCCGCGGCAGCAATTACGGTAATCCACTGCTCTCTTTGAGAACAGTGGAATCCGTCGCTCCTCCGCTCGGCGAATCCGCCGCGGGGGAGAAAAGTGACATGCACATTATTTACGGCGCGGACGCGCCGTAAAACAATGCATTGTCTATGGGGCCGGGAGCGGCGCCCCCGCCGCGCTCCCCCACCCGTCCCTTATTCAGGCGGATTTGTGCGCTCAATACGGCGCACAAATCCGTCGGGAATAAGCCGTGTGAACACGGCCTAAGGGTCAAATCTGTTTGAGTAAGCAAAACAAATGGTATGTAACGCATAATTTCAGCATTCTTATACACTGACAGAAGGAAGATACAAATTTTTTTTTTTTTAGCTGCATTCAGGAACTTATGAGAGAGCCTTTGGCTACTGTGTGGTATAATTTCTTTCAGTCACTTATGATAAACCCTTAAGTGAGTGACTGGTATTGTTTCCTCCATGCACTTATGGCAAAGCCTTAGGTGACTGAGTGGCATCATTTCCTTCAGGCACTTATAGCAGAGCCTTAGGTGACTAAGGCTACATCTATACATCACAGGATTTTGGTCGGTTTTTCAGAGGATTCAGTTTGGCCATTTAGCTACAGCCGAGCATACACTTGTGGTTAGTTTTAGAACCGATACTACCAACAAGTTATAATGCGTATACTTTTTCTCACCCTCCATCCTAATTCTTGGCTTATTTGCTTGTTTTCTATTCTCGGAGGATGTATCTTGTTTTCTTTACATTTTTCTATCTATTGAGTAGATGATGCCATTTCATGGCTGGCACCTAGAAGCCTAAAATCATTTATGCATATTAATCATACCTTTGGTGGTTTGGCTCCACGGCTATTTGTGTAATAACAGGTTCAGTAGCTATTAGAATTACAACTGAATTCTCTCTTCTTGCATGAAGAGCCTTGCTTTCCTTTGCAACATTACATGAAATGGGGTAGGACTGTCTGGGAGCACCCCCAAATTGAGGCAGGGTTTACATAGTCTATGTTCTTTTGAGGGCCATTGGGCGCCGACAGAAATGCTTTGGCGAGACGGTTGGGCAGGCCTGTTCTACATGTATCTCTTTGTAAACGTTCAATAAACTCATTTTGCACGTAAATGTGTATGATTGTGGCTTGGGAATGATTATGATAGCTGGCTTGGGAATGGGAAGGAAAGTAAGGTGCACTCCAAGGAAATATTTTCCAGTCAGAAACTGTGGTCATGTGAGGTGCCATGCCACGGTGCCCACCATTTTCAGTCAGAAACAGAGTAAAGGAGGAACCGTAGTTGAAAAACCCAAAAAGGGGGCCAACTGCAAATTTTGGGCGCTTTTGGCCCTAAAAATGTTTTGTGTAAAGAAAGTACTAAAAGGGAAAAAAAAAAAACCCTTTTGCGTTTGAAAAAGCACAGGAGATCATAATGTGTAAAATTTGTATCAATAAAAGGGAAAGTTTTAGAAAAAACCGAAAATTTAAAGAAGTTTCCCCCAAAATACATGTAGACTTTTTAACCCCTTGTGGGGGGGGCCCCGGGCCCCCTTTTTTCCCCAGTCTATAAGCTCATGTTTATTGTACTAGCATCTTCATGTTATATTTAATATAGTTTGTATTATATACGTACAGAGCCCTAACGCTGGTTTAAAAAAAAAAAAATTTTTTTACAACAAAAGTTAACATTCATTTTATTAAAAAGGGTTAAAAAACCCTATGCAACAGATTTAAAATATAAACCCAAATTTTTAAAAAAAAAAGGGCTAAATTTTTGGTGATGCTTTCATAATCATGTTACATATTCGGAAACGGAAAAAAAAAAAATTCTTAAATTAGGGAATTTGGGTTTACCGAAACTGAAAAAAAAGAACCCCCTAATGTAGCTTCCATGCTGATGTGGCTAAAAGTGAATAAATGTGTTATGTAACACTGATGACATGAATCTGGCAGCACAACAATATTGGTGAAAGACTGATACAGCATGTTTCTGCGTTTTGGGGGGGGAAAACATCTAGTTATAAAATTTATAAAACAATTAGTTTAACTTCCCCTTTTTCTCTGCCGGTTAAGTAATAGCTTGTTAAACATTTCACATGACAGTAGGCACTGCACTGTATGTGCACTGTATGAGAGAGATATTAAGTGAAGACTCCGATATCACAGTCAGTCTTAAAAATATGATTAAAAAAAGAAAATGAAAAGATGGAGAGCATAAAAATTTAAACTTTTTGTTTTGTGAGAAAATAACAAAACGCCCCAACTCTTCGGGAATGGTGCTGGTTTCTCCCCCCAACTGTGGGGGAAATTTTCTCATCTCTCATGATCATCCAGCCATTTTGCAGTTTTTTTCCCCATGCGGGTTTCACTCGCAAACAAAATAAAGAGAAATGCCCTTAAATTTTTAAAAAAGGGTTTTTGGGTTTTCGATGCTTTTTGCAAAATTAGGGAACATTGGGGACATACTGCAAAACTAAAACGTTTTAAACCCGTAGATGAGACAGTCAAAAAGTTTTCTATTTTTTACTTTTTTGCCATCCCAAATTTCAAAAAAAAAAACTCCCTTTTCCATTTCTCTATCTTTAAAACGCTAAAACTTAATTTAAAAATTTTATCCTTTTTTAAACCCTCTAACACACAAAATTAAAAAACCCGATTTCAAAAACCTCACCATTTTAACCCTTTCTACTTAGAAGGAAGGAATAGCTCCTTTTTTCTTTTCACCCAAGTCTGGGGGAAACCCCCCAACCTTTCCCAAACCCGGGAAAGCCTTACCCTATACAAGCAATTTTACAAACTCCAGTAAGTGGATTTAAATATTGTGAAAAAGGGGTTTTTAAGATTAAAACCTTAAAAAAATTACGTTTTTTAGCGTTTAAAAAGATAAAAAAACTGATGGGATTTAAGTTTGCCAAAGGAAAAATAGTAATAAAGTGACAGAATTTCATTTCTCTTTTCTTTTGGGATTCCCATTTTTTTGGGGGACTATTTGAAATTCAAAAAGTTTTAAATCCCCTTTGGCTCATGCTGTATAAATTTTGGTGCATGTTCAGCCCTTTTTGGGTGAAATTTTATGAACGGGGCTGCACCACAAACGGCATCTTTTAAAAGGCCCCATACCCGGGCGAGCCCCGTTCAAAATTGCGGGAGGCGGGGCCCGCACTAAAACCCCATAGTTGAAGCAAAAAAATTTATAGCTTCGCTACAAAAATTCCAGGCTCAAAAATGAGGAACAGGAACCCCCCAATAGAAAAGCTGGAGGGCCCGTTTTACAAAAAGCAGAAAACCGCATTGCAATAGTTAAAACCCCGCCCTACGCCCCCAAACGCACCCATCACCCCAAAAAGAAAATGGGCCATGATTTTGTGGGAGGGCGGGGGGTGGCACCCCTATACCCACAAGGGCCTCCTTGGGCCGGGGGTTTTTCCATAGTGTTTTCTTCTTAAAAAATTTTGTTGTTTTTTGACCCAAAAACCCTAGAAAAAAAAATTAAAAGTATAAAACATACCAATATATAACACATTACATTAATAACGTTTACATATACACTTACCCACATTGATTTCAAATTTAAAATTTTAAAAAAAGGAAAAAAAAAAAGAAAAAAAAAAGAAAAAAACAACCCCTTTCAGCTACATAAAATTTTTTGGAAAAACTAAAACTCCTAAGAAGCCTTCCCCCTTTTTTACAGAATTTGAACAAGGAGTAATTCAAAAAAAGGGCAATTTGGGAAAAAACGGGCCCAAGAAAAATTGCCAACTTAGCCAGTTTCCCTTTTCCCTGGGGGGCCCGGGGGGAAATGGGGGGGATTAAAACAATCTCTGAAACCCTAAAAAAGAAAAAATTTTAAAGTCCCAAAAGAAAATTTGGAAATTTACATTTTGAAACAGAATTTCCCTTCACAATAAAAAAAAGACACTTTATGAAAGTTTTCTCACTATCTGACATAAAACAAAAATAAACCCCTTACCTTTTTTAGGCCCAAATTGGGTTTCCCAAACAATTATTTTTTATTTCCCCAAAAGGGCCAGAAAAATAAAAAGAGAAAATTTTTTTTTTAAGGGGATTTTTGTTTTGCTTTCGCAAAGTCAAAAGTTCCTTTAACATTTCATTAGTTTGGGGTTGCATTGCCCAAAAACCCTGTATGATTTGGGGAAAACTTTTGGGATATCCTTACACAAGCTTCTCAAAATTTTGGTGGGAAATTTTGGCCCATCCCCGGGCCCGAACTGGTGAACTGGGGCCATTTTTGTAGGCCCGCCTTGCCCCCAAACCTCCCTTTTAATTTTTGGCCCATAAATTTTTAGGTTTGGTTTTCGGGGCCCTTGGGGGATGGAACCCCAAAAACCCTTGACTTTTAAATCCTTAAGCCCTTTGTAACCCGGGTTTGGCAGTATCCCTTCATGAAAGTCCTTTGGCAGATTTCATTTCTTCCCAAGTTTTAAAATTTCCCGGGTTTTGATGTTTTAAAGATTTTAAACTTCCCAAAAAATTCCCACTTTAATCTTCTTTCCTAAAGATGCCCAAAATTTTGTAAAAGTGCAAAAAAGTCCCCCTGCAGCAAAAACCCCCCAACAAAAACAATGCTGAAAAACCCGTGTTTAAAACGGGTTGGGATGTTTTTCTTTGGCTACCAAACTTCCCCCCTTTTTTCCTTTCCAAATGTAACAAGGGTAAAAAAAGGCCAGGAAAAGTAAAATTTTAGAAAGGGTCTCCAGAAAGTGGGCCCTTTTTCCTTTTGCATTTGAAACACTAATCTGGCTTTTATATGTTTATTTTGGGAAAGAAAATGGCTTCAAACCCCAAAGCAGAGTGGCCTTTCACCCCCAATGTGATCCCAGTATTTGTTTCACTTTGGACTTTGCCCACTTTTACGGTTTTCGGGCCGCTTTTCACACGGTTTTGGTTTTTTGTTTTGGTTGTTTTAATTTGGAAACCAAAAAAAGTGGCATCCTGAAACACAAACCCCTCCCCTTTCCCCTGAGCGGAAATTGAGGGCCTGGACATTCCCACCCTTGTTTAAAATTTGCTTAATTTTTTTGTACGTTTAACGGGAAACCTTTTTCAGGAAATCGGGAAAATTTTCACCCAAGGATGAATAGACTTTGCAAGGCCACAATTCCTTCCGGGAAATTTTCCCTGTTTTTGTTTGGGTTTTTCCCGCAGAGGGTTCATACAGAGGCAGAGGCGTTTTGGTGTCTCTAATTAACTCAAATGTTACCAATAAACCAGAAGCTTCCAAAGACATGACATCATAATATGGGCTGTCCCAAATTGTTTAAAGGCATAGTAATCCGAGTGTATGTAAACTTTTGACTTTGTAGAAAGTAATAAAAATGGCAACAGTATTTTGATTTCAGAAATAGAAATCTGGGTCTAATGTTATCAAAATGAAGTCTCTATTAAGGCCGCTCGCAATTCCGGCTTGAATAAGAGGCGGGGGCGAGGCCCGCCGGCCCCATAGACTTCCATTATCCATGGCGCGTATTGCGCCTGGATAATGTGCATGTCAGTTTCTCCCCTCCCGGCGGATTCGCCGAGCTGGGAGGAGCGACGGAATCCACAGTTCTCTGTGAGAACGGTGGATTACCGTAATTACTGCGACGGATTGGCGCCATACTGCAGCGCAAACCGGCGCGCAGTACGGCGCCAATCCGCGCCAAAATAAGCCGTGTGAACAGCCCCTAAGTGTTTTGATGAAAAAAAAATTGTCTATGTCCCAGCTTCATATATTTACTATAAACAATCATCGTTGCAATATCTCAGATGATTCATATGCATTTATAGCCAAATTGAAGTAGCAAAACTTTATCTTTGACATTGAGATACATAGTTGCAGTATTTGACATCACAATGTTAACGTTAGCTTAGAAATACACTAACGTTATACCATGTATTAGATATCCTGATTAGTCTAGTAAAATGAACATTGCACAAAAATACTACAGTACTGCTTTCTGCAGAGTGATCCTTCAGGAATCAGCAGATTTGCTGGCACTTTCTCACTCAGCTTCCTGATCAGATCAATTTCCTTCACAAAGTGAGCCAAGCATATATATCAAAAAATGCAACATTCAGTGAAATTAGACATCCCTGTTTTTCTTTGCTACAAATATACCTTATCGGAATAATGTAGGAAAATAACAAGAGGAACCGGAACAGGTAGCGATACCATGGGCCAACAAACCCCTGCAAGGTGACCATTACTACGGAGAGAGCCACCAGAGCTAGGAATAACGCTTTCGTCAACTGGTTCAGCTCCAGATCCAGGAGGCCCACCTGTGCAAAGACAGCAGAGAAGAAGAATTCAATGTATTGTTACATATCCGGTTATATAACACCTTAAGGACCTGAAGGCTACATTTCAATTTAGTAATGCCAGTGACTGTTCAAGAATAAAGCTCATGCTGTGTTATACAAAAGAAACTGAGGAGCAGACTTTTAAAATCTCTCACGAAATATGTATTCCTATTAGTAATTATTTTTATATCAAATTACAGATAATGCACACATCTGATACGTGAGACCAGTTAACATGCACTTAGCATAGACTTTTCTTTTCAGGACTCACAAGACATTATGGGAAACACTATTCTTTAGATATTTAGATAAGTGCTTAAAAGGAAATAGCATTTGTGACTTGGAATCTATTGCATTTCAGGTTTTACATTATATTGTTAGGGGGAGTTCATCATTTTCAGGCAGAGGAATCAGTTTTCTCTGCCTTTATACACAACCTGGTTAAATAGGAACTATGTACTCCAGTCATTATCTACATAGTTCAATGAAAACAGAAAAAAAGCTCTTAAAGGATGCGTTGGCCAGGTATTATAGTGATAATGCACAATTCCTCCAGCATACATAATTATAGTAAATATGGTATTATCACTCAACAATATATAATATCACAAAGAGAAAAAACAATTGAGGACTAGAAACAATAATATAAAATCACAACTTCATTAAATGTAAAATACAAAACAATCAAAAAAAGAAAAATATATGAAAAACAAGACAATATCAACAAAAGAGATGCAATCATATGTGAGGAAAATTATAAGTAAATAAGGGGGCTCCCATCATTCAAAGTCCTAACATATCATGCTAGTCCTATGAATACATAATGGACTATCTGACAGGAGACAGCATCTAAATTCTCAAAGACTTAAAGGGGTTGTCTCGCTATACTGATTCATCTTACTTCAGTCCTGTTTTCTTGGTTTCACTTTGAATTCAGGGGCGTGTTTACTGGCTTTCACCTGGCTGCAGTAGAAGCCAGGTCTGTAGCTATAGCAACCAGTGCTCGCAGCCTATCAGGAGAGATCAAGCAGGTCTGTAGCTATAGCAACCTGAGGAGCTGATGCAGCCCATACAAGAGGGGATATCTAGGAATAGGTAGGAAACTGTTAATAGACACATATTGCAAAGTGACTTGTTTTTGCAAGATCTTTAACATAAAAAGCAATCCTTGTAGTGAGACCACTCCTTTAATAATTGCAATCTTACCCATGGTAGATGCCAACACATAGATAGGGGCGTCAGGTGCTATATATGTGTTGGCGTCTACCATGGGTAAGATAACGAGTATTAAGTCTTTGAGAATTTAGTTGCTGTCTCCTGTCAGATGGTCCATTATGTAATCATAGGACTAGCATGATATGTTAGGACAGTGAATGATGGGAGCCCCCTTATTTACTTATAGTTTTAATCACATATGATTGCATCTGTTTTGTTGATATCGTCTTGTTTTTCAGATATTTTTCTATTTTTGATTGTTTTGTATTTTACTTTTAATAAAGTTTTGATCTTATAATATGGTTTCTAGTACTCAATAGTTTTTTCTCTTTGTTTGTGATAGTTCACTGAAATTAGAGGCCACAGCCATCCATGAGACAGAGAAACATTACCTACATGAGATGAAAGAAAACGGATGCGTAGTTCTCTATGTTAGGCTATCAGATACCTGAGATACTAATCCCAATGCATGTTGGTCCTCCGTCGCCGATACATGTCAAGATAGCTTGACATATATTCTGACGAATGCTGTGGTGAAGGCACATGACTCTATAGACCAAACACAATCTCTTTTGGACTATACTTGGTCTATTTATCGGCGATATATACTTTATGTGCCAGACAGTAGACCTCACTTTTATGTCCAGCATATAGAACATAAGCTATAGACTAAAGGAGACTATATCTGGTCTGTTGAAGGCTATGAGTACACCACATTATATTTAGAATACCTTGTTCACAGTATACAGAATCTTTATATAGCACCAACATATTCCACAGCACTTTACAATTTGGAGGGTATAAGTACAGACAAAAAGACAGACGTATACAGTGTAAAGCAACTTACAGATGAGACACAAGCCCTGCTCGCAAGAGCTTACTATCTATTCTGGTGTATGGGTGAGAAGTGCTTGGTTTACAATGGTCCGGCCATGTTTCATAAATATAGGGTGGTTTACACAAAAATTGGATGAATCTGCCACCCAGACCATACATCTATATACAGATAAGTGCCGAAGTGTAGGGAGTGACAGAAATGTATGTGATAGAAAGTGGGGCGGAGGGGGGGGTTAGCAGTTAGGGGTCATGGTAGGCTAGACTGAGAAGGTGTATTCTCAAGGCCCTCTTAGGGTTAAGAATGTGCCTGATCACCCGTGTGAAATCTTGGAGATGGGCATGGGAGGTTCAGATGATTGAGGCATGTAATCTGAGATCAGCAGCAAAGCGAAGAGACCAGGTAGGGAGGTAGATAGAGATGAGGGAGGAGATGTAGGATGGGGGGGGGGGGGGCAGCACTGTGGAGAGTTTTATCGGTGGGAGTGATTAGTTAATGTTGTATCCTGTATGGGCAACCAGTGCAGTGACTGACACAGGTAGAGGCATCAGTATAGCGGCTGGAAAGAAAGATGAGCCTGGCTGCTGAATTCAGAATATATTGAAGAGAGGAGAGTTTACAGAGAGGGAGACCAATAAGCAAGGAGTTGCAGTGGTCAGGACGAGAAAGAATAAGAGCAACAATGAGAGTCTGAATTACTTCTACAGTGAGAAAAGGACGGATTCTGGAGATGTTCTTGAGGTGCAGGTGACAGGACCAGGCAAGGGATTGGATATAGGGAGTGAAGGACAGATCAGAATCTAGTATGATCCCAAGACAACGGACCTGCTGCCTAGAAGTTATGGTGGTACCACACACAGAGAGAAACAGCAGAATGGGCTTGGTTAGTAGACGGTGGGATGACAAGTTGTTCTGTTTTAGTGAGGTTTAGTTTAAATGTAGATTATCAATGTAAAAATCATTAACATAACTGGAGAGATAACTCAATTTACATCAGTGCAGCAGAATTATCATAACATGATACATGTCAAGTTTGCTACATTTGGAAATGCACCGCGCATAGTCTTAAAAAGTACCTGTCAACTCTCCTTACATATCTGTTTCAGTAAATATTTGTATTTCCACTTAAGTAAGGAATCCTCAGTATTTTTTGATAGAATTATGCCTCATGCCATTCCTCTGTTATTCCACCTGAGATTTACATGTGCATCTGAGGTGCCATTTAAAGCCTCCATCACATAGGTGGTGCTAGATCCAGTATATGACGAACACCAACGCCGCCTGATTGAGGCCATTAACTACAGTGTGATCTGTTGGATTTCTGTCATGCTTACTGTAACTTTAATGGAGAAAATACAATTTTTTACAGAATTTTTGAAGGAATCGGAGGCGAAGGCTTTGAATAGAACCTACAATCAAACCTTACTTAGTAACTGGGCATTACTATTCACTTGACAACGGGATGAGTCCCTACATTATCTGACACTAATTGAACAGTGTCAAATAGTGTAAAACAAACACTTTTGACAAGAAGAACACCCGCTTAATTGATTTATTAATTTAAGTTAATGTATTCATATATCTTCAGGAGGAGTAACAGAAGAATGACAAATTGCAGAATTTTAACTCCTTAACGACCACGCACTGTCTTGACGGCGGCCGGTGCGGGTCGTTCGTCTGCAGCGACGTCTTTTGGCGTCACTGCAGACATCGGAGTTTGCGGCGCGCGGCGCCGCAGCTGCGCTAGGATTGGGGCTGTACTGCACAGCCCCGATCCCAGAGCATCTCCTGCGAGCACTGGGGAGCGGAGGACACCTCCGCAACCCGATGCTTTAACCCTTTAATTGTGGCGGTGCGTTACCGCAGCGCAATCAAAGAGTTTCCCCTTCTCTGTCGGGTGATCGGAACAACCGGTGACCCGACAGAGCTTGGGGAACGGCTGCACAGTCAGCCCTGGGGACCTAAAGTGGCCCCAGAGCTGTCTGTGTATGAAGCCAGTGACCAGGACACACTGTGTGCTGTCCAGATCACTGCCTGTGTCAAAGTGACACAGATTAGAATGTATTAGCATATATGAATATGCTAATACATTACTAAGTGTAAAAAAATAAATAAATTAAAAACAGTTCTCCCTTCATGGAGTCAAAAAAAGTAAAAAAAAAACAAACATAAAACTGTAAAAAAAAAAAAAAGATTAAAAAAATAAATAATAAATTAAAATAAATATTTAATAAAAAATAATTGTGCATAAATTACACACACAAAAAAAGTACACATATTAGGTATCCACACGACCGTAATAACCTGTAGAATTAATCTGACAAGTTATTAAGTGTGAAAATGTTAATGGTTAAAAAAAAAAATACTGCAATTATTTATAAGTGAACGTAAATATTCCCCCATAAAGTAAGACTTGTCTCGAATAAAACGAGGCCTCATACAGCTTGCGTCATTGAAAAAAATAAAAAAGTTACAACTGTTGAAACGCAAGGAGACAAAAACTAAAAAAATGTACTGGTCATTAACTACTTTTCAGGCGTTCGGCTTAAGGGGTTAAAAAATATACTGCAGTTTATCTGTTACCTATGACATATTAAAATGCATCTTTCCGTAAAAAAATAATTACATACTGTATTTCTGCATAATCGTTAGAATACAAAGATATGTGATCTAACTTCCCTGTCTGTCAAGTCAAAGAGCTGAATTTATTGCAGGGATGGAGAGAGACGAAAGGTTTGTGGTGCACCCCTGAATTGTGAAATTACTCCCTAAAAATGCTTGTTTTTTTCTTTAGTAGCCAGACTGTAAGAGCTCCAGACATGAGTACCATCAATATCAATAACAGCAACTCAAAAATATTAACGGCTTGTCCAACATATTTCTCCTGAATCTGTGATAAACCTGCATGCTTGGCTAAATTTACTTCAATAGGGAGAAGGGAATAAATAGATTGCTCCCACGGAAAGAAAAGATCAGGAATGTTTAATTGGGGCTCCATGCACAAACAATCCTTGGCCAATTCTGCCGAGTTTAGCAGGTTTGGCCAAGTTTTGTCTAACGTGTATGGACACCTTTAGGCGCAATCAAGAATACAATAGGGCCAGAATTTGTGCCAAAAATAATGGTGTAAATGTTTTACAACAGATTTATGATGTATTTTAGACACTTTCTAGACACTTCGGCCCCTCGGCTGGCAAGAATAGTGTGGCACCATAAAAAGGGTGTGTGGCCTTGTGTGTGGCACCATGCGCCAAAATGCTGGCACAGTTGGTGGTATAAAGTAAGTCAACTTTGAAATGGTGTAAAGTTATACTAGACAGTTCCAACGTCTAACAGATTTATAAACACTAAGCGACACGTGTATGAAAACTGTCTAGGTCTAAAACGGTCTTTGTTGCCCATAGCAACCAATCAGAGCGCCCCATTCGTTTTTCCAGAGCACTATATGAAATGAGAGGGGCGCTCTGATTGGTTGCTATGGGCAACAAAGTGAATTTTAGACCTAGACAGTTTTCATACATGTGGCCCTAAGGGCTTGTCCCCACAGCACAGGTTTTCCATCGGTTTCACAGACAGTTTTCGGATTTGAAAGCCATCTGTAAACCAACTGTCAACCTTTTACATTGACATTAATAGAAAATCCGTTCAGCAGTTCCCACTGAATGGATTTTCCGCCGGACAGTTTTTTTAGACTGCCAGCGGTCCGAAAAACTTAGAACATGTTCATTCTTCTGCCTGGTTTTCGGGTGGAACATGAACACGTGGGTGCGAAGGGGGAGGGCTTGAATCCGCAAACCGCGGACAAAAGCTGTCTCCATGCGTGCCAAAAAAAGACCAAATACTGGTCAGTATTTCCCGACCGGCATTTGGTCTCTGCCGTGTCAAACGCACCCTAAACGTGCCACATTGTAAGACTGCCTAGTCTAAATGTACTATGTCTTAGACAGTATTGATAAATCTGCCCCTGTATATGTATAATGATATCATTTTTCAAAACTTCACATTTCAAGCCAGCATGTGTAACATTTATATGGTGCTAGTTGAGGCTACGAGAAGTGTGGGAAAAGTATGTCGGCAAAAGCTTCATGGGTATTGAGAACTATTTATCTCTATAAACTTTCATGGCAAGAGTAGCAAAACAGAAGATTCCAGGATATAAAGGGATGCTCTCAAAGAATTATAATGAAATAGCTGAGACAAATTCCAACACACTTGCTTGTGTACAGGCTACTTCTTCTCTTGAGAACAGCGCAGGACCACAGTGGCTGATTTATCAGCTGCATTTAAAAGGTAGCACAACGAGGACAAATATCCAGCAATTTCCGTTGCTCAACTACTACATAGTTTATGCTTGAATTATTGAGAAAAATAGGTTTTTGGATTAAAATGAAGAAAAATTAAGCCAGGGAGTAGAGCATGTTTCAAAGCCCAGATCTTTTTGCGTTGACAAAGGCGGTCTAAGTTTCAGGCCTCGCTGAGGATCAGATGAAGTCATTATTCATTCAGTCAAGGGAAAAAAAGACTCAATTACCTCAACCTAAAGATGCTATCAATGAATGCAAAGTGCATATTTTACTCTATTCATCCAAATCCCATTAAAAAGTGAAAGGAATGATTTAATCTAGCTTTTCGAGAGTTGGTCTTTTTTTGTATTAAAATAAAGAATTACTGTCTACAATATGCATAACTGCTACCTCACACTTTTCTTCAGCATCATAGTAGTGGAAGGCTGAAACAGAGGAGACAAAAACAATCACAAACGACTACAAAGTTTCCATTTACGAGGGAGAAGCTAGCTTTTGGATAAAAATATTTTTTACGGCCCAGTGCACATTTATATGCAGATTACTCTAAGCAGTAATAACCTTGTAATGAATGGATGCTCACAACTATTTGACTAACCCTAAAACCACTGTAGATAAAAACTTTACAAATACACCTAGCTGAAAAAGACTCTATAAGGAGATTACTGCATTCCTGGTTTTGTTTCCAGACTACAGCAGATCAATGCAATTACAAAGTATCATATTTTTTAAACTATAAGATCTCATTTTTAGCAAGATAAAAATTGTGCTAAAGAGTTTTTACATTCTGTAGGCTGCACTAATTGGGACCCAGTGACACCAGATCCCTCTCGCTGCCTTCCCAATAACTGGGCAGAGATGTCATAAAGCACTCTAGTCATTGAGAGAACTGTGCTGCTCCTCCCTTTACACAACACCGATCAGTATGATCAGTGCAGGGCACCCCAAAAAGATGCTTATGACGTTCACATTGCATTCAGCTCTCTGTCACGGAAATCAATTTGCAATCATTTATAGTTATAAAATTTACTTTCCCTTTAACCTGTAACTGTATGACCAGCACAGGGCAGCAAGAAAACCTGAACATGATGAGCACGCTGTGTTCAATGTTCTATCATGGAGAGAAGAAGCTTAAAAGCAAGATTCATAGCTGCAGAGTTGTCTTTCTTCAGACAGTGATCTATATGATTAAAGCAAGGCAGAAAGGGAAGCTGAACGCCATGTGAAAGTCAGGTTCAGCTTCCTGACAGGATACATTGCTGGGGAGCTAAATAAATTACCAGACCATTAGCTATTCTGCCACATTACTCTCCAGGGCCCTAATAAATTTAAGCCACTGTCTTCATACTTGGCAACAATATGATACTGCTTTCTTGTCATGCAGCAGGGGGACCCTATAAGGCACAAGAACATGGGTGCCAATGCAACATCTTCCCTCCACTACGCAATACCTCACCTATAAATTTGTTGCATTGTGTTTTTATATCCCCACATGAGTCTGCTATGCAAAAGTCAACAAATCAACCCAAAGACACGTGCCATTCATTAAGGATCAGAATATCATGAGATTACATTACATTTTACAGTAGAGCTAAAACAAAATCTTTACATTTCCCATTTACTTTCAGCATTTTTAGTTTCATTATTTTTAACAAATTTTATTAAAAACTGTATGTACAGTACAAAGTAAAAAAAAAAAAAAAGGATGTTGTATTAACCCCAAGTATACTCTGAGCCGAAGATTTGAACCTCCCCTCCTAGCTTAGAGGAATGGGTAAATATGTTATTTCTAAGGTGGTCTATTAGTGCCTCTTTACAGTGCAGTGCGGTACTACATGTCCTGTACCGCTCTTTACATGTGTAAGGTTGAGCAGCTCCTTTGGGCACCAGGTCAGGCTGGCCCATTTTATTTTTTGTACATTTAATATAAAGTACATGTCCCAAAGAAGCTCTTGTCTTCATAATAGAAAGTGATTTCCAGCAGCTCTTTCTGACTATGTCAGGACCTCCTTTATCAGTATTGGGGCATGTCCCCATGGCATGGGTTTTCGGACGGTTTTTCAGGCGGTCTGTGGTTCTGCAGACCACCTGAAAAACCGTCCGAAAATGAGCACAATTGTGCTCTATGGAAAACCCGTGAAGCAGTCCCCACTGCACGGGTTTCCGTCCAGTGGTTTTTCCGCCCGTGGTCCACCCGCAAAACATTTTACAAGCACAACCAAAAACCGGATGGAATATGTGCAAGTGAATGTGACGGGGGAGGGCTTGCTCCGCTCAGTGCAGAGAAAAGCCGCCCCCCCTCCACCCCACGGCCGGGGGGACGGCCGCAAAACAGGACAAATACCGGTCGGGTATTTGTCCTCTGCCGTGGGAACGCACCCTTACTTATATTCATAATTTTTTTTATCTTAATTTTGCGTTAAGATGGGATCCCATTTTGGGGCCTCACAACCAATTAATGATTTTCCAAAGAGTTATAGTTTCAACATACAATGGTCATCCTGAAACTAATTTATATTTTATGTTGAGGGACCAACTCATGCCTATGGATTCATTCTGAGACAGATAAACCTATCAGCCTTATTCACACCTAATTAACATTTCCTGACTATTCCCAAAAGAATATATGAGAAGTTAAGAATATAACAGTTACAGATGACCTTTAATTTTCAACCAACGCCTTATTTTCTCCTTGTAATCTTCAATGCTCTGTTCTGCCTTGACATCCACTACTTACTCCCCACGTACAAAACTGTGCACTTTGACATGTCATAATATTTGATTGGCTTCAATTGGTTGAAGAATCTAAATTAAATACTCTGCTGGAAATAATAATCTCCAAGGGAAAAATCGTACATAATGTCTGATATACCACAACAGTTTAGTAAACGGGATTGTTCAAAGATAATGAAGACAATAATTGTTTGTATAATCTAAAATGCTACTAATGGCAGCAATCACAACTGCATTTAGCTTTTCTTAATTTACAAAGCAAATTTTAAGAAGCTAATGGAGCTAAGACAAGAAAAAAAAAGTTTATTCAACAATACAGGGTGAATACAGTACCCAGATTAACCTATTCCATGTCATTCAGCTGGTTGGAACGCTGCCCCTGTGGCCCAGAAGGGGTTAAATAAACCAAATGTAGTAAATTCCTTGAACAATGTTAATTTCAACGTTTAAGGATTAATTCTGGCATTACAGGAATGAAGTGCAGGAGTTCCAGAAATGTAACACTGTGAGATCATTTGCACAACAAAAAAATCAAGAGTTGCAAAGTCTTCAAGATCTGAAATGGGCTAATTTAGCACAAGGTAAAACACTGTCTATGGTTCACATAAGAAACAGACCCCCCACTGTTCCAACTCATAATACTATTTTCCCATGGAGTTCTTCTAACTTTCATCTGACATGTCTTTCAAGTAACATACAATAGCTTAAATAAGACATGCACCACCATCTTACAATCAACCCTACTACACAGAATAGTATGTCTAATCCATGTGTACGACTAACCTTATCATTAATCTGATCATTAACGGTCTACAGAAATATCATTTTTAAGATGAATAACTGCAACAAGAGGTACATTGTCCATTACTAGAATTCGCTAGATTTGGGCTTACAGTACATACAATCAAATGACAGGATAAAACTAACTGCAAGATCCAGTAAGTCGGATGTAACTTTAAAGGGAATGTGTCATCAAAAAATGACTGTTTAACTCACATGTTTATGTTAAACGCATTTTTTTTAGGAATTTTTGGTTATGTTTTTTTTAATTTTCCAGATCACTTTCAGTATTTTTTTTTTATAATTCTTAAGTCCTGCAGTTTTCACTTTGGCCACTAAGCCTAATAATTGTCTGACACTTCCTGCTCTGTTTAGAGAGATTTTCAGCAGTGTGCTCATTATCAGTAACACCAGGGTCAAACTGAAAGGAGACACCATTGTGTACAGATAACACAGAATCCACGAGTCACAAGAGGAGATGTCACAGCTCCCCCTCTCCTCTTCCTTCACAGTGAAAACTATCCTATAGACGTCTATGGGACAGAAATTGTCTTAAGAATCCTATGTACATGAAGCTGCTGTAAAGTATCTCTCTGACTGCTGTTAAAGCAGTGCAAGCAAGAATGTCTTCCCCACAATCATACATAGACGGCCGAATAGAGAAATCTACAATCCGGAAATAAAAACAACTGAGAGGAAAAGAACATGGATCAGGGGCTTGATTTAATAAGTAAAAAAAAAAAATTGGCGACAGATTCCCTATAAGAATGCTGCATCCAATAGCCCCAGCTCTTTTCCCACAAGCCTTGTAGAATATTTAAATTTCAGTGGAACATTCCTGGCAATAAGTCTCTACACACTGACAAGGTGCTTCTCGCTAATAAGATACCTTACCCCTTTTGAGCCACACTCAATGCCTCTCACCTAGCCAGCCAGTAACTTCTTCTCTGCACTGATGAGAGCCAAACACCCTGAAACAGCTGTATGCAGATGAATTAACAGTCGTGCTATATTTATTCCGTTCACATTGCAGGGCTCAGTGAGTCAAATATGTTTTTAGAAATGCCTCATCCAACAGCGGGTGCTGCTGCTTCCAAGCTCTTTTCCCATCAGTCTTACGGAAGACAAAACAATAACTTACAAAAGTTCTGATACTACAGATTTGAATAATAAATATTCAGGTACAAAAAAAAAAAAGCACGATGCACAGAAAAAATCTGCAGCGGCACTTAAGCCCTCTTCTACTGACTATAATGAGCGGTGCTGCCTTTGCTCCCTGCAAAGGACATCAAAGGGCTGCAGCCAATCACTGGTCTCAGCCGCAATGACGCCCCAAAGTACACCCCACAAATGCGCTGTGTGAACACCCATTTAGGACATTATTGGATGAATTTATCAATATTATCTAACACTTATTGTAAACCTAGACTAGATGGCCTAAAAATGTGTCACTTATCATAATATTGATAAATCTGGCTAATATTTAGACTTCTTTAGACTAAGAGCGACATGTATGTACGGGGCTGCGGCAATATTCTGGCGTCCTTTAGCCCAAAAGCTATTGTAGCCCTGTTCTCTAGATGTATGAGCAGGCACACTCCAAAGTTAGGCACATTATCGGGCGCCTGCGGCACTTTGTAATGCGGCTGACATCAGGGGCTTTCTGGAGGCATGTCGCACCACAACAGTATGATTCTGCACATGACCCGCAGTAGTACAGGTCCATAAATTCAGGCGCATTACTGCTGGAACACCCAGACCAAGTTAAAAGTGGTTAACCTGAGCCTGAGTTGTCATTTTGAAACTAGAAAGCACCTAATCTATGACTGCAGTAGAACAAATTCTTAAATTCAGGCGCAGTCTACGCTAGTAATGTCTGGGTGCCAAAATACATTCATGTCGCCCTAAGTTTACATCTTCTATAACTTGGCTTACTTTATGCCACTAATTGCCCAAAAAATGTTGCCCATTTTTTTGATGTGCAGTGTGGCCCGCTAAGCCACACCCATTTATCAAGGTCACACTCCTTTTAAAAGACCGCGGGGCACAGAAGTGTCCAGAAGCTGCCTAAAACACATAATGAGTATGGTATAAAGAATGTACACCTGTATTTTGGAACAAATTCTAACAGAGTTCCGGCGCAATTGCCATAATAACTGTGCCCCAATGTGCTATTGTTTGGGGGGTTTTTTTGGGTGGGGAGGAAGGGTTTATTAAATGCAGTTTCCCATCCTAGGTTTTTATATGCACTTTACCCCTAATAAAGTTAATGCTAAGATAGAAAAAAAAATGTGATCACAACTGAAAGAATATTTACTGCAACTGTATTTGAAAAGAAACAGTTCCAGAGATATAGAATGTGTGCCAAATGTGAACACGGCCTAGTAACAACATAATAAATAAGTGATAATTCACTGCATGTACAATTTCCTAAATGTAAATGTCTATTTTGCTTCTAATTGCATCTGATTAGTACTATGGTCACAGTAAAGATCTGTAGCTAGATGATGTCTGGCTCCTTCTATAGCTTATAATACAACTTTGTCTAGGACATACTGGTAGCTACTTTACATACGGTACTACAAACTTCCGCAACACAATTTAACATGACTAAGCAATCATTTTACACACACACACAAATATATAATATATATATATATATATATATATATACACTCCACCGGCCACTTTATTAGGTACACCATGCTAGTAACGGGTTGGACCCCCTTTTGCCTTCAGAACTGCCTCAATTCTTCGTGGCATAGATTCAACAAGGTGTTGCAACGATGCTCAATTGGTACCAAGGGGCCCCAAAGAGTGCCAAGAAAATATTCCCCACACCATGAACCACCACCACCAGCCTGAACCGTTGATACAAGGCAGGATGGATCCATGCTTTCATGTTGTTGACGCCAAATTCTGACCCTACCATCCGAATGTCGCAGCAGAAATCGAGACTCATCAGATCAGGCAACAGTTTTTTCCAATCTTCTACTGTCCAATTTCGATGAGCTTGGGCAAATTGGAGCCTCAGTTTCCTGTTCTTAGCTGAAAGGAGTGGCACCCGGTGTGGTCTTCTGCTGCTGTAGCCCATCTGCCTCAAAGTTCGCCGTACTGTGTGTTCAGAGATGCTCTTCTGCCTACCTTGGTTGTAACGGGTGGCTATTTTTGTCACTGTTACCTTTCTATCAGCTCGAACCAGTCTGCCCATTCTCCTTTGACCTCTGGCATCAACAAGGCATTTCCGCCCACAGGACTGCCACTCACTGGATGTTTTTTCTTTTTCGGACCATTCTCTGTAAACCCTAGAGATGGTTGTGCGTGAAAATCCCAGGAGATCAGCAGTTTCTGAAATACTCAGACCAGGCCTTCTGGCACCAACAACCATGCCACGTTCAAAGGCACTCAAATCACCTTTCTTCCCATACTGATGCTCGGTTTGAACTGCAGGAGATTGTCTTGACCATGTCTACATGCCTAAATGCACTGAGTTGCCGCCATGTGATTGGCTGATTAGAAATTAAGTGTTAACGAGCAGTTGGACAGGTGTACTTAATAAAGTGGCCGGTGAGTGTGTGTATATATATATAAATATATTCACATAAATAGAGACCCTCTCTAGCTGTGGTCTGGACCTACCGTTCAGCCACATCCACACTCACGTTTACCATTCTCTACTGATTCAGGGTTCCCGAGGTCAGCCACCTGCTAGCCTGAAGCTTCTCGGGTAAGCACCTTTCCTCAGCTCTTCTGTCACTCCACTACCAGGAAGCAAACCACACCACCAAATTACCTGGAGTACTAGGCTTTCTATAGGCCTCCAGGGAACTACCAAAAGCCTGTCCTGGAACACAGGGAGTACGCACCCACCCAACACGTTGCCTACTCCTGATAAGAGCCAACCCGAGAACGGCTAAAACAACCACACTACTATACACAGCTGCCAACCACTTACTGTGGCTGACAACATACATAGCTCGCTCCTACCCCACCAAGACCTGTTGATGGCATGTTGCGACCACCTGAGGTAGCTCTGCCACATATCCCCCCTTTGATAAAGGCCGTAAGACTCTTCATCTTGCATAGCACTTCCTCCAGGGTCAAAACACCTACAAAGTGGAGCCAACTCACACCCTTCCTGTAACTTTTGATTTGTACGGGAGGATACCATATTTTCCCTTTTCCATACAATTTTTCTCACTGACCTGTAATGCTGGGTCTGCAACACCCCCATGAGAGCCAGACTTCTCCCCATCACAAGGCCTCTGGTCCTCACTGACCAACTCCTGACCTTGGGGCTTAGCTACCTCTCTTACTTTCTCTGCACTAGCACCTCCTGTGGTATAATGTACCTCTGTGCCACCCTGAAGGCTAGTAATCACTGGGTTATTGCCAGTGATGGCTACATCTAGGAATCCCCTGCAGATTATCTCAGCCTCCTCACTGGGTGCGTTTAGAATATCTGAGGACTCACTCGTCCATCTATACACCTGACTCACAACAGCAGGGAGACCACATTCACGGTCTGTTTTCTCCCTTTCATGCACTACTGTTGCATGTTTACGGGTGTCACTGGCAATCACATGAGCTTTACAGCCCATAACAGGTATCTGAGATGGGGTGACCATCTCAGCAGGCTTATATCTCACTACATGGGACACAAACCACGTATGCTCTGCAAATAGAACCTCATTACAATCTGCATGCAAGCTTGTAACTCCAGAGTCACCACTGACAACCTCTTTAGAAAATGTGTCCATTACAAGGACATTACCCAGCAACTCACCAATGTCAGAGGACACCTTCCCCTGTGCACACTTCTCACTGGCTCCATCTAGCAGTAGACCTCCTGCAGCAACGTGTGGAGAGGTTTCCTTCACATCCCCTGTAACATTCTCTAAGGGAGAACTCTCAACCTCTATTAGGGTCACTCCTATGTTTTGTACACCGTAAAATTCACATTGTGCGCTGGAGTTAATGGACGACACATTTACAAACGTAATATCAGTCCTAGCAGCCCAGCCACTATCTTTATGGTTCTCCCACTCATACATTAAACTTGCCATGTTCACATTAGGGAACTCAGTCACCTTTTTAACATCAGTAAGCGCAGTGGACATCTGGCTTCAAATGGCCCCCACCTGTAGGTGGCCACAAACTACATGACCTACCACCTCTGTGATACTGCCACTATTTTCATCCATAGCCTCTAGGAAAAATGTATCAGCTACCTCAGAACCAGGCACCTCTTCACCATCTGATGACTCAAATACTCTCACCTACCCCTCACTAGCGCCTGAGTAAACCCTCTTTTTTTCTGGGTCTAGCGGCTAACATCACTGTAGTCTTTGTGACTGTTGCAGTAAAAGCTACTGGAAATACAGCAACCATTAGAGCATGTTTAGTCTCTTCACCCTCTTCAGTACCACAAACCAGTGCTCCATCACAAAGCCACCTCTCTGGAATACACTGACCATTACAGCCTCCATTCCCACACTGCAACTGAGACTGTTCTCCGGGGATGGGGTGGGGGTTCCCATGGTGAATAACAGGCACATTCACACTATTAATACCAGTCTCCAGACATTCACACTCTTAATACCAGACATAGCAGCAGAGCAATCAATTCTAGGGTTTGCTTTCTCCCTTTCAGGCAACACACCAAATTATGCAAACACTTCTCTGGAACCAACAGGAGCAACATATAACTGGAGGCTATCTTCCACCTTCGCTGCACCAGAATCTGTACCAGTAGCATTACTCTCCAGGTTGCTACCAATCACTGGATACACATCACCTGCTCTACTTGTGCTGTTCTCCCCCCTGACCTCTAGGGGCGCACCTGAGATGCTCTCATCTACTGTTACAGCACCTCTAGCCGCTTGTTCACACATAGCAGTATCTGGAGATAACTTTATTGCCTACCCCCGGTACGAGCCGACCCAGGAACGGCTGAAACAACCACACTACTATACACGGCTGTCAACCGCTTACTGTGGCTGACAACATACATGGCTAGCAACTACCCCACCAAGACATGTTGCTTGCAGGTACCCTGCTCTACTCCACCCAGTGGCAGAAACATGCGACTGCCTGAGGCATGTGTGTGTGTGTGTGTATATATATATATATATATATTTTTATAATATATATTTTATATAATATATATATTATATATATATACATATACTTTATATACATAATATATAATTATATAATATACATATACATATATACATATACATTATATATATACATATACATATATATATATACATATATAATATATATATATCTCCACATAATATATTGTGGAGGAGCGACCTCAGGCAGTCGCGTGTTTCTTGTAATACAGCATCTAATAGAACATGGCATGGTTGTATGTATAGTTGAGTGGATAAAATTAGTTCGGCTTAGAGTCCCTCCTACTTGTGACTCCGCCAAGTATAATTTGGATAGGATTTCAATGCACAACCTTTAGTATCGCCTATAGAACATTGACACTATCCACTGTTTTTTTTTTTTATAGAGGATTATGAAATGAAGCTTCTATACTGATAAAATAAAGTTATCTCAATGGTTTTAGAAATAGTCATACAAATCATCTAGGCAAATCAAGAGTTTACTCCCAATAATAATCTAATTTATGTTAAATAAAAAAAATTAAAAAAACATATGACCACACCAATAAAGTTATATATGTTTAGAAAAATAGGTTATTAACATAACTGAAAAAATTATAAAAAAAAAATACATCCAAATTAAGTGCTCACATACCTGTAATATCTCATTTAAACCAGCAGAGGGAGTCACTGACTGCCATTACTAAATGTCAATTAAAATGGCTTAAATTATCTATTGTAACTAATCTCTATAACAATTGCAATGCACAAAACATGCAAACTGAACATTAATTGCACTTTGATTGCAGGGCCAAGGTGCTCAAAGTGCTACAAACCAAGGCTTAGAAACCAATATGTTAATTATTGGATTGAAATGTGATTAATACCTTGAGCGAGTACAAAGATTTGCAGTCTTATTTCTATTTCAGTTAAACAATACAAGTTTCCGCAGCATAGCAAAAAAAAAACCCAAAAAAAACCATACAGCAACAACCCTTTAGTAGTAGAACATCTGAAAGGAAAGCGGCAACATATCACAAATAAATTGTGAACTACAAAAGCTCCAAACAACTCATTTATACGGTTTAACTTTGCTACAAGTCAAATGACTGAAACTAAAGCAACAATGTCTGACGGAATCGTAAAGCTTAATAGTTTCAGGAAGTAAAGCGTCTGTACCTACTGCCTTTCTAATGGTATGCTGCTCTCCATAGGAAGCTATCAATTCTAAATGGTTTTCACAAGACCACCCACCAATTGAGAATAATTACTTCAATAACCTGGGCTTTCAGGGACATTGGAAACCTGAACAATCACTCATATAAAGAAATCCAGAGGTCAAACGCACAGGTTTCAGTTTCATTTAATTAAGCAGAAGGAGTTCATTTTTTTTTTGGAGATATTATAGTTAAATGGTTATTTTACTCTTTCGTCTTATGGAAGAATTCCAAATCAAATGACTTGTCACATCTGCAAACTTCGAATCCCCAAAGACATACAGATATCACCATTAATGTCAAATCACATTTAACAGGGAAATAACCATGTTTTCATTTTCCAATACAATACCACAAACATTTTCCTGATCGATTCCCTATACCATTACAGATTATCATACATAACAAAACTGGTCCAAATATAGGGCTGCTAAACTATAGTCACAATATAGGATCCCCCCATGTGATTTTCAACCAATGTCTAATGTTTCTTTAAAAGGAATCACAATTACAAAATGAGTATCAAATTGTAACTATTCAAGAGGGAGTCTGTAAGATACCCTAAAGATAGGGGTCACTAGGCAGGGGAGGAGTAAAGCAATTTAAACATACCTAGCAAATTTCTATTGCCACTTGTATTGCAATCAAAATTATCATCTGGACCCCTGCAGAGTGTCCTGGGTTCTCTGAAATAAACACTGCCCAATTTTTTTTTTCATCTCCAGTGATGACTTTAATGGTCACCAAGAAACATAAATGCTTCCAGATGGAATACCCATTTAAAGGGGTTGTCTCACTACATTAAATCATCTTAACTCAGTCCTGTTATATTGGTTTCATTTTCAATCAAGGGGCGTGTTTACTAGCTTGTATTAGGCTGCAGGAGAAGCCAGGTCTGTAGCTATAGCAACCAGTGCTGGCAGCCTATCATGAGAGATTGAACAGGTCTGTAGCTATAGCGACCTGAGGCGCTGATGCAGCCCATACAAGAGGGGATATCTCAGCATAAGTAGGACACTGCTAATGGACATGTATTGCAAAGTGACTTGTTTCTGCAAGATCTTTACCATAAAAATCAATCCTTGTAGTGAGACAACCCCTTTTAGAAAGAATGTTAAGCAATCCCTACTGATTGTTTTTCAATATAAATCTTAAACATTTTTTGTATTATAAAATAGGTTGTATGTAATTATGAGGATGTTGTCTTGTTGCATTTACAGTTGTGCTCAAAAGTTTACATACCCCGGCAGAATTGTTGCTTTCTTGGCCTTTTTTCAGAGAATGTAAATGAAAACACAAAACCTTTTTCCCACTCATGGTTCGTGGTTGGGTGAAGCCATTTATTGTCAAACTACTGTGTTTTCTCTTTTTAAATCATAATCACAACCAAAAACATCCAAATGACCCTGATCAAAAGTTCACATACCCTGGTGATTTTGGCCTGATAGCATGCACAGAAGTTGACATGAAAGGGTTTGAATGGCTACTAAAGCTAACATCCTCACCTGTGACCTGTTTGCTTGTAATCAGTGTGTGTGCATAAAAGCTGAGTGAGTTTCTGGGATCCAGACAGACGCTTGCATTTTCATCCAGCCACTGACATTTCTGGGTTGTGAGTCATTGGGAAAGCAAAAGAATTGTCAACAGATCTACAGGAAAAGGTAGATAAAATGTATAAAACAGGAAAGGGCTACAAAAAGATATCCAAAAAATTGATAATGTCAGTCAGCAGTGTTCAAACTGTTATTAACAAATGGAAACTCAGGGGCTCTGTAAGAACCAAACCACGGTCAGGTAGACCAACAAAAATTTCTGCCACAACTGCCAGTAAAATTGTTCGGGATGCAAAGAAAATCCACAAATAACATCAGCTGAAATACAGCACTCTGAAAACTAGCAGTGTGGCTGTTTCCTGATGCACAATAAGGAGGCACTTGAAGAAAAATGGACTGCATGGTCGAGTCGCCAGAAGAAAGCCATTACTGCGCAAATGCCACAAAGAATCTCATATACAATACGCCAAACAGCACAGAGACAAGCCTCCAAACTTCTGGAACAAGGTAATTTGGAGCGATGAAACCAAAATCTAACTTTTTGGCCACAACCATAAGCGTTACATTTGGAGAGGTGTCAACAAGGCCTATTGTGAAAGGGACGCCGTTCCTACTATAAAGCACAGAGGTGGATTGCTGATGTTTTGGGGATGTGTGAGCTACAAAGGCACTGGAAACTTGGTCAAAGTTGAAGGAAAGATGAATGCAGCACATTATCAGCAGATACTGGAGGCAAATTTGCACTCATCAGCTTGGAAGCTGCGCATGGGACGTACTTGACATGACAACGATCCAAAACACAAGGCCAAGTCGACCTGTCATTGGCTACACCTGACCTCAGTATCATTGAGCCACTCTGGGGAGATCTCAAGCACGCAGTTCATGCAAGAAAGCCCAGGAAGTTCAGGAATGGGGCTTTTTCCCAAACAAGAATGGGCACTTTACCATTGAAAAAAAAAGAGCCTCCCCACAACACCAAAAAAGCTTCAAGCTGTCCTGATGTTAGAGGGGCAATAACTAAAAAACTGGGGTATGGAGCTTTTTGATCAGGGCCAAATTTGAATGTTTTTGGGGTTATCATTATGATTTAAAAAGAAAAACACAGTATTTGACAATAAAGGCTTTACCCAACCCAACCATGATGGAAAAAGGTTTTTTTGTTTACATCATTTTCTCAAAAAAAAAACCCAAAAAAGCAAAAATTTATAGCTATTAAACTTTTGAGAACAACTGTATAACTCATTATTTTTAACTAATTATCAACGCCTCCCGGATTTTAAGGGTTGTCCCGCTGTTTTACTCTTCACAGCCTCTTCAGGCTCACACTTCCTGTGCAGGCCTACAGCAGTGACTGACTTTTCAGCTCTGCTAGCTCTTATTGCTAGTGGAGCCTGTTACAGAGACATTATTGATGGAGAAGTTTTGTGAAAGTTTTGTCCAAACAGGAGGTCTCGCTATAAATGTGAGCTTAAAGAGCTGTATTTGTAATGAGAGGAAGCTTCTAGTGAGAGAGAAAAATGTACAAGACACACTGTCAGCTGCTGTGTGACTCACAAATCTTTGAAGTAAATACACGAATTGACTGAACCCTACAGTTGCAAAAAGGTTTCCCCTTGGTCAAAAAGGTTCACTTTTTTTATTATAGGGAAGATAAGAACGCACTGAGAAGAAACCCTCTTGTGTTTGAAAGACATACCATCCTTGCCACTGCTAGAGCAGAGGGAGGTGGTTGTTAGACAGAGAAACTTGTGTAAACAAGCATGAGATAAGAACTGCTCTAACTCTGAAATGAAGCAAAATTGAAACTGCAAAGTATTTGGTAATAGCTTTTATATATTTTTTTTTATATGTTTCAAGCTAATCAATGAGACCCCTTTAAGGTACCCACCACCATCAACCCAGGCTGGAGTCTCATCCGGATAGTACTTCTCATGTTCACACAGATATATACTCCAATTGGCAGTCTGGAGAAAACTGTAAAACTTTGTGTGCTAACCTGTATTTTCTCAAATAGTCCATAGGAACACCACTAGACTTACTGGCTCCACAAAGGTTTTAATGGCCTACAAAGAAAACAAACGACCACACCTACAAATATAGAGGGTATGAACAGAGAGAGAGGGCTAAGTGGTCATAAAACTTAACTTTTAATATTATAAATACTAAAAATAGCACAGCGCTATCAAATCAGCGTTAAACATATAAATAACAAGACATAGGGGAGAGACCATAGGAGGTAACCCTAATTGTCCCTACAAAAGGGACTGGCAGCCCCAACCTAACACAGAACAGGAAAAATCGCCCCCAAAAAGGGCGGCCGTCGGGAACCTGACCCTGTAAACAGCTTACCCTATAAAAAACTCTAAAGGTCCCATCCCAACATGTTTTGATCCTCCTATTTATTTACACAGATCGCATCAGGGGATGGTTTAGAAAACGTGGGACCAAAAGAAAAAATAGCCAAAGAGAAACAATAAACGGTAACTAGATAGACCCCAGGGGTGCCATACAGCAACAATATTTCACAGAAAGAATAAAAACCAAAATAATCCAGGGTTATGTGCAAAAAACGTAGCATGTTGGAAAAAAAGTGGGACCCCTGTAAAGAGTAAAAATAAAATGAAGCGTCCCTCACCGTGTAAGGGCTAGTTCATACAGCTTAAAACCCATGTAAAATTTCGGAGGGTTTCGCCCCGCAAATTTTCCGGCTGCCCTGCAGGGGGGCACTCATTATTCAGGCGCGTACACGCCGAAATAATGTGCATGTCAATCTTCCCCCCTCGGGGGATCACCAAGCAGGAAAGGGGATGGAATCCATTGTTCTCTATGAGAACTGTGGATTACCGTAAGAAGGGGGGCGGGTTTTTAGCCATAGCTGAGCCAAATACGGCGTGCGATGGCTGGATCATCCCAGAAAAGCCGTGGAACGGCCCCCCAAGGCCTGTTCCACGGCTTTTTTTGGGGACGGATTGGGCCTATTGCGCCCTATTTGCGTGCAGTCGGCTCCAATTTTGTCCCAGTCATTACGGTAAGCCACAGTTCTCATGAAACTATGGATTCCGTCGCTCCTCCCCGTTGGGTATCCCCTGCGGGGGAGAAAGTGACATGCACTTATTTATGGGGCGTAGCGGCGTAAATAACATTGTCTATGGGGCCGGGGGGGGGGGGCTCCCCCCCCCGCACCCCCGCCCTTTTTCAACCTAACTGCGGGCGAAATCCGTCCCCCAATTACGGTTGAATAGCCGTGTGAAAATTGCCCAAAATGAACCGCATGGTAGTAAAATGGTATTAATGGCCTACAAAGGAATCACTTAGGATATCCAGTCCATCAGCTTACATACCACCCAAATTTTGGAGAAATGGTGATTAAATAAGATATTTCTTATTTTAAATTTTTGAGTGAAAATTTAAACTCAATCTTTCCATTTCCTAATTAAAAACCTCCTTTTGGTAGGCCCCGGTTTTTTAATGGTGTCTGTTTTGTCCGTAAAAATAGCGCAACTTGCTGTGCTATTTTTATCGCCACTGCAAACAGAACTAGCGAAAGAGGTCCAGTGCGGATGTGAACCAAGCCTTATGATGTGAACCAAGCCTAGAATTAACCTTTAAAAGCAATTAAAGGAATAGTTTGCTGCCTTGCCCTGTCTCCCCTCACCATTCTCTTTCACACCTTTCTTACCTAAACCTTAGGGTTTTTCTAGTTAAGTCAAATCTATGTTCAATCTTGTCCAAACCCATGCAGCTTTCTATTTGGCCTCATTTGGCTGCATATGAGGAAGAGAAGAGGAGATCAGTGTAAGGTACTGTGTTTAACCATGAAGTGATTTGAACCATCTAGTAGTTCAAACAAGAAATATGGACTTTATAGATAGTTTTTGTGGCACTTGGAAGGACATGCTTTCTAATAAAATTTCCCCACCCCACCTGGAACAAAAATCTAAAAAAAAAATTTGGCACGAAATACTATTAAATACTTTTTAAAACCTGCATAAAATATGAGAACTAACAGATAAAATTACCAAATACTAACAATCCACTGTTGTATAAAGAGGGATTTTTTTTGGGGTATCTCTTTGAAATTTTGCACTTATTTACATTACCCAAAATTCTGAAACCCCCTTTTTTAAAACACGGACACCCGGCCCGCCTAAAAACCAAAAGGGCAGTGGGTTTGTCCACGTTTGCAACACTATATTCGGAAAATTGGCAAATGGGAGAAAGCAGAAGAAAAAGGGTTTTGGTTTTCCCTAGAAATTTTTTGACAACATACAATATAGAATGTATTACTCATCCCACCAAAGTTTTATTTTCTTATAACAAGTAACCGAACCAACAATTAAACACAAAAAGAGGGAAAAAAGGGAAAATTTTGGGGGAAAACCATAAATTTGGGGTTTCATTCAACACTGGGGAAAAAGGGTGGGTTCCCCAAGTTCCCTTTTTTTTTTAAAAGAAATGTATGCTGCTGTTTTTCCTCACCTCTGTGCCACCGCTGCCACGGTTTCTGCTCCTGGGGATCATATTGTAATCACTGCAGTATCACATCCCTTTCCCCCTAACGTCCCCGGGCTTCACCTCCAAAAGGTGTTGGGGGCAAAGGGGCCTGTGCCGTGCAGGGTGGAAAAACCGACCTCAGCCCAGAAATTAAGCAAGAAGACCTGCAGAAATGGCATACAGTGGGAGTGCTGAAACAGAGGTGAGGACAGAACAGTAGGGGTTTTTTATAAATTTTATTCCAGAACCCAGCACATCATTTTTTAAAAAAAATAAAAATTAGACTTTCTTTTTTAATTTCATTTTTGGTGTCATCTTGAAGCTTCTATGAAAAGGCAAAATGGCATTTTAAAATTCCCTTTCCCTTTCCCTTTTTATAAAGGGAAAATTTATCCCTTACTAAATACAGTCCCCCCTACCCTTTACCAAAGGGGGCCAAAACATTATACCTTTTTTAGCTTGACCCTTCCTACCTTGGATGGAAAGTTAGGGTCCCTGGGGGGGGCTGAAAACCCCTTGCCACGGGCCTACGAGTAGATAAACATAGCAGTGTGGAGGTACGTGCTAGAGCTCTAAATCCAAGATGGCACCTGTTCCCTGTTTTGGGTTCCCACTCCCCACGTACTGGTATGCCCCCTAGGGGGAGTGCTGGCCCTTTTCTGGCCCCAGACCTTCTCCATCCCTACTTATAAAACTTTTTTCCAAAAAAAAATCCTTTTTTCGGGGCCCCTGTTGTGCAAAAGGTTTTGATCCAGAGGAAGGAGAAAAAACCCTTGAAAAAAGAACCAAATTTTGTCCCCATTTTTAGGGAAAAAATTCCTTCCCAACCCCCAAATTTTGGCAATCGGAATAATCCCCTTTGATTAACAACCCTACTCCAAAAATTTCCAAGCCATTTAAAACTGTTATATTTTTTACCCTCTAAAATGTACCCAAATTACCCCTTTTTGAACAAAGTTATTTGAATTCCCCAAAGACAATTTTTCCTCGGGGAAAGAGGTTCCACATTCTCACTGCTTTTAAAAAGAAAGGGGGAATCCCTTTCAAATTTTTTATGAAAAAACTTTT
>JAODAL010010634.1:0-104104 GCA_025379985.1 Phyllomedusa bahiana | reverse complement strand
TAGAACTTCCTTGTAGCACTTTGGGTTTTGATGGGCCCCCATTTTATCCCTAAAATTTTCCAAAAAAATAAATTTATTGTAAAATTCCCAAAAATTTTTAAAAAAATTTGATCCATTTTTAAAAAACCCTTTAACCCAAAATTGCACTCCCCGCGTTTCGCAGGGTTCTCTCCGTGCTTTTTTTCAGGAGTAATGACCTAAAGTAAATGCTGGTTATTTTACCTATCTTTTACAAATGGACCCCCCTTTTACAACAATTTCCCTTAAAAATTTAACATTTCCCCCTTTATTTTTTTAATGTACAAAGTAGCAATTATTGTAAGAGCCCATTTCATCCCTTTTGGGATATTATTCCGTACATGGGGAGACGCTGTGCATTCATCCCCCGGGGTGGCGGGAGAGGGAAATCCCTCAACTTGGAGAGTGCATCCCCCAAACCAGCCAAATGCCGGAAGATGCGGGTGCGCATGCCCCGCGAACGTATATCCGGGGGGGACTAGCGTTGCCTAAAAAACCATATTGGCATGCCCCCGGGGCACTTGTTAACGGGGTTGTTCACCCTTTAAAATTAAAAATGTTCTTTTCATCATAAGAACACTTCTTTTATGATGATAAAAATTTGCAATAAAAATTTAAATTTTCCTTTATCTTGCATTTCATCTTTTAAATTTTAAAAACAAAACTCTTTTTCCCTTAAAAAAATACACGAAAAAGTTTTAAACAGATGAAAAATTTCCTTGACCTTTTACACTTTTTCCCATAGATACCCTTTTTTTTTTTCAATATTACGTCAAAAATAATAAAGGGGGGGGGGGGGGGGGGCACTTTTTAAACTCCAATTTTTTAAAAAGGGCCATGTTTAACTTTTCCAGTTTCTCCAACCCCCCTAATTTAAAATTTCTCTTGTACTTCTTTTAAAACCCGAACGGATTCAATGTATTCAATTTTAAATATCCCCGAAGGGTTTTTTTGTTTAAACAATGCTGCAATCTGTTTGGGAAAAATTTTTGAAAAAAAAATCAATCGGTTTGCAAATTTTAAATTTATTTCTTGTTTTCACTATGATCTTCCCGTATATGTTTGGAAGGGGTATATGTTTTTTTTCTTTTTTATCCCGAAAGGGGGTTATACATTCTTTTTTGATAATTTGGGGCGTGTCCTTCCCCCATACCCTTTACGCAACAATGTGAAACAATATATTACAAAAAAAGAATTGCAAAACAAATTTTTTGATTTTGAAATGTTTCTTTGGTTGCCCGTGAGGAAAAAGTATTTTCCCTTTTTGTAGCAATTAAAACCTTTTTATCACAGAGCTAGCTTTTTCTCTCTTTCACGTAACTCTTTATAATACAGAGCTCAGCTTCTGTCCTTATTATAAACCCCTTTTCTCACGAGCCCCCAGCTTATCTCCTCTATCATATAACCCCATATATCACAGGCTCGTTCCCCTCCTCTATTATATAGCCCTATATATCACAGAACTCAGCTTCTCTCCCTCTATCATAACTCTATATATCACAGGGCTCAGCTTTTGTCCTCTACCATATAACCCTATATAGCACAAAGCTCAGCTTCTCTCCCTTATCATAAACTATATATATACAGGGTTAGCTCTTTTGTCCATTATCATATAACCCTATTACCACAAAATCTCAGCTTCTACTCCTCTATCATATAACCTATATTTATACAGAGCTTTAGCTCCTTTTTTCTTCATTATCATATAACCCCCCTTTATCACAGATCTCAGCTCCTCTCCTTATCATTAACCCTATATAATCACAGAGCTCAGCTCCTCTCCCTCTATCATGTACCTATATATCACAGAGTTCAGCTCTCTACCCTATATGTACCCTTTTACATCACAGAGCCCAGCTCCTCTCCTCTATCATGTATCCCTATATATCACAGAGTTCAGCTTCTCTCCTCTTTAATATGACCCTATACATCACAGAGCTCAGCTTCTCTCCTCTATCATATAACCCTATATATCACTGAGTTCAGCTTCTCTCCCTCTATAACATCCTGATCTCAGATAAGGCAACATAAACCATCTGACAGGTTCCTTTTAAATCCTAATTATTTATTCCATATTTTACCCCCTTACAAAACATCTAAAACACTCATATAATATGTTTTATACCTCTCTGGTGCAGAGCCCTTACTGTCACATATGAATACATAGACACATAGTAGACAGGGTGTCCTTTTGCAGAGTTCGCAGTGATGCCCAGGAGCTCCATGTTACATTTTTGCTCCAAATATGTCCTCTCAAGGTAGAAATGTGGATTGACAGTGTCAAGCTTTCAGCTTGCATTTGCTCTTATTTTTCTAATACATTATGTAGCAACATTTCTTCTTAGCGCTCCATTCACTTGTGTTTAATTTGTGTTGCTTAATACTGGTTTTCTAAGTAGAATAAAACTGTATTCTATAATATTATGGTATGTATTTGTATACAGCTCTTTATACTCTAAAGTCATAGTTATGTTGATGTACTTATCCATTGCTTGTTAAACTGTGGAATGCACCCTAGTGGTTGATAATCTGCAGCTGAGGAGATAGTTTCTAAAGGAATAATCATATGCTGATCACTAATGTTACATAGACCCTTATTTTCCTGCATAGGTATATCTCACCATGCTGTTTCACAGAACCTTCTCTTCATAGCCGGCTTTAGGCTGCCACTTCCTGTTCCAGCTCTGGCAGTTCTACAGTAGTCACTGACATTTCAGCTCTGTTATTCCTAGCTGATCCTGTTAGAGGGACATAGGTGATGGAGGGTTTTAATAGCAAGACACAAGGCTACAGAGCTCTAAAGGTTAAAGCTTGTCAGTAAAAAAAATAAACACGTTCTTGTACTGCTGATAAGACACAGCAGGGAGTGATATTACCACCCAAGCCAGTGCTAGAACAGAGAGAAGTAGTCGGCAACCTGGGAAGTTTGTGAAAACAAGCAGGAGATTAGAACCGCTCTAACTCTGAAATGAAGTAGAACTGGAAAAGCAATGTATTTGGCAATAATTTTTACCTACATGTTTAAAGATACTCAGTGTGAAAGGAATACCCCTTTAAATTCTGGATACAAGGATTAATTGAGAAATCTTTTTAGTTTAGGAATTTTACCCCTGTGAGGCCCAGGCATCACCATATGCTGGCCGGTTGGGTCCAGTCTTAATTGATTGAGAAGCCCTGCACAGATTCTACCATGTATCTTCATGTTATTGTCTTTGTGTTGGATGGAACCACAAGGGGGGCTCTATATCCTAGTGAGGTTTCCAAATTTTCCTAGGATGTAAAGGTGCATCACCGAGAAAGATCACACCACACTCTGAAGTTGGTCTGAATACACTTCCTGTCTTTAGTATCAGAAACCGCAGGTTTTTATATTCTTTTGTGTTAGTGAGATAAGAAAGCATCACATGTACATAGTTGTTAGTCTGTGATTGGTTACATCTTTATTTTGGACATATTCCCTGTAGCTCAGGAATGTCTGAATCTTGGGTGTAATCCCGGAAGGAGGCTCCATCTTGGATAATACAGCAGTTATCTCTACAAGCATAATATGTAGCGGCCATTTTAGAAACACATTGGAATAAAAAGTTATGCAGGCAGCTTTTATGTGCCGTGTGCAAAAGCATACATGGCGTTATACTAGCTAATACATTAAAATGGAGACACAAAGGATCACACGTATAACACTATTATTCCCATCCACAGCATCTTTATATTGAACCAATAAAAACATTTTGTCATAAAAGGCAGGTGTTTAAACCCAATGATCAATAGATTTATAATGAAACATGAATTATAACTTGTTGCCATATCCAAATAATTTTTGAGGACTTTGGCTACACAAGAGCTTGGTAGTGAATAGACAATGATGAATGAACAATGCAACATACTGCAAATTTATAAGATACCATCTTTTGATCAATCACATGCTGCAGGTGTATGTGTAAATGCCAGCAAATTGGTATTCAGACATATAATTTATGCTAATCTGTCCCACAGAGGAAATGTATAAAGCAAACAGTCAAAAGTAGACTACCTTTGGTCCATTACATCCAATGGGTATGTTACAGTAAATATCTGAAAACCTTTAGGCTAGTATTCACACGTGAAAGCCAAGTGTACGGACTACAGTATTTCTGATTTTCTCCGTGCAGATCTCCTCTAGAGCAGTGATGTTTTGGGGCTGTCACTGGGCAACATGGACTTTCAACTCCCTCCAAAGGTTTTCTATGGGGTTGAGATCTGGAGACTGGCTAGGCCACTCCAGGACCTTGAAATGCTTCTTACAAAGCCACTCCTTCGTTGCCCTGGCAGTGTGCTTGGGATCATTGTCATGCTGAACGACCCAGCCACGTTTCATCTTCAACGCCCTTGCTGATGGAAAAAGGGTTGCTCTCAAAACCTCACGATACATGGCCCCATTCATTCTTTCATGTACATGGATCAGTCGTCCTGGTCCCTTTGCAGAGAAACAGCCCAAAAGCATGATGTTGCCCCCCCATGCTTCACAGTGGGTATGGTGTTCTTTGGATGCAACTCGGCATTCTCTCTCCTCCAAACACAACGAGTTGTGTTTCTACCAAACAGTTCTACTTTGGTTTCATCTGACCATATGACATTCTCCCAATACTCTTCTGTATCATCCAAATGCTCTCTAGCGAACTTCAGACGGGCCGGATATGTGCTGGCTTAAGCAGGGGGACACGTCTGGCACTGCAGGATCCGAGTCCCTGGTGGCGTAGTGTGTTACTGATGGTAGCCTTTGTTACGTTGGTCCCAGCTCTCTGCAGGTCAGTCACTAGGTCCCCCCTTGTGGTTCTGGGATTTTTGCTCACCGTTCTTGTATTTATTTTGACCCCACAGGGTGAGATCTTGTGTGGAGCCCCAGATCGAGGGAAATTATCAGTGGTCTTGCATGTCTTCCATTTTCTAACTATTGCTCCCACAGTTGATTTCTTCACTCCGAGCTGCTTGCCTATTGCAGATTCAGTCTTCCCAGCCTGGTGCAGGGCTACAATTTTCTTTCTGATGTCCTTTGACAGCCCTTTGGTCTTCACCAAAGTGGGGTTTGGAGTGTGACTGTTTGAGGTTGTGGACAGGTCTCTTTTATACTGATAACAAGTTCAAACAGGTGCGATAACTACAGGTAATGAGTGGAGGACAGAGGAGCCTCTTAACTCCTTAACGACCGCCCGCCGACTGTAGACGTCGGCTGGTGCGGTCGTTCGTCTGCAGCGACGTCTTTAGACGTCGCTGCAGACACCGGAGTTTGCGGCACCCGGCACCGCAATTGCTCTGGGATCGGGGCTGTACTACACAGCCCCGATCCCAGAGCATCCCCTGCGAGCACCGGGCAGCGGTGGAAACCTCCGCAACCCGATACCTTAACCCTTTGATTGCGGCGGTGCGTTACCGCAGCGCAATCAAAGGGTTCCCCTACTCTGTCGGGTGATTGGAACACCCGGTGACCCAACAGAGCTCAGGGAACGGCTGCACAGACAGCCCTGGGGACCTAGAGTGGCCTCAGAGCTGTCTGTGTACTAAGCCAGTGACTAGGACACACTTTGTGCTGTTCTAATCACTGCCTGTGTCAGACTGACACAGATTAGAATGTATTAGCATATATGAATATGCTAATACATTACTAAGTGTAAGAAAAAAAATGTAAAAAAATGTTAAACAGTTCTCCCTTCATGGGAGTAAAAAAAAAAGTAAAAAAAACACAAAAACTGTAAAAAAAAGTGTAAAAAAATAATAAAATAAAAATAAATATTTAATAAAAAATAATTGTGCATAAATTACACGCACAAAAAAACCTACACATATTTGGTATCCACACGTCCGTAATAACCTGTAGAATTAATCTAACAAGTTATTACATGTGAAATTTGAATAGTGTAAAAAAAAATTAAAAAAAAATAAAAAAATACTACAATTATTTATAAGTGAACTTAAGCTATTCCCCCATAAAGTACAACTTGTCTCGAATAAAACGAGGCCTTATACAACTGCGTCACTGAAAAAATAAAAAAGTTACAACTGTTGAAACGCAAGGAGGCAAAAACTAAAAAAAATTTCTGGTCATTACCTACTTTTCAGGCGTTCAACTTAAGGGGTTAAAGAAGAAGTTACAGGTCTGTGAGAGGCAGAAATCTTGCTTGTTTGTAGGTGACCAAATACTTAGTTTCCACCATAATTTGCAAATAAATTCTTTCCAAATCAGACAATGTGATTTTCTGGATTTGTTTTCTCATTGTGTCTCTCATAGTTGAGGTTGACCTATGATGTCAATTACAGGCCTCCCTCATCTTTTTATGTGGGGAACTTGCTCAATTGGTGGCTGACTAAATACTTTTTTTCCTACTGTATGTATAAAAGATCAGCGCGAAATACGGAGGCACTATCCGACATCCTTGACACTTGTCTGCGCCAGTTCTTAGAAGGCATGTTGCACCACATTCATGAGATTAGATACATTTATGAATGTTGCACAACAGAATGAGTCGCAAATTAGTGCACTGCTCCTTGCCATATTCAAAGTGATAGAGACAAAATTCGTGTTGCACACTTTTTTGGCGCAAGATTTTGTCTCACGACAGGACACATTTGTAAAATGTTGTGAGACACATACACAGTATATTGGTGAATGATGCACTAACCTAACGAGACATACCACTGTCTAGTATGAGACAGTTGTAATACATCTGGCCCAATGAGAGAACGGCTATGTGTGGACTCAGTGGACAAGATGTATGAAAAGTGTCAATGTGTAAAGTGTTTTAGGCAGTGCTGCACCAAAGTTGAGTTGAGTTATAAGTCTCACGGCACTTTATAAATGTGTCACATGATGAGACAAACTGCCGTGCGCCAAAAGGTGACTTAAGACAACTTTGGGCCACAGGTATGAACACTGTCTAGGTCTGAAACTCACTTTGTTGCCCATAGCAACCAATCAGAGCTCCTCTTTAATTTCATTTAGTGCTCTGGAAAAATGAGAGGGGCGCTCTGATTGGCTGTTGTGGGCAACAAAGAAAGTCTTAGGCCTAGACAATGTTCATACATGTGGGCCTTTGTCTTAGCCTCACCTCTTTGAAAATAGCATGAACTGTGACACTTTTTGACATGAGAGCTACCGAAATGTACTGTATCATACGAATTGGCAAACGCCCCCTGAAGAGTGGCGCAGACAGAAGTGTCTAGATTGTCGGCCTTTTCTATTCTTTTTGGTGCACTTACATTGTACATCAGACGAAACTGTCGCACGACTTTGAACTCCAGAAAATTAGCGCAGCAACTTAATACATGTGGACCAGTGTCTGCTACAATGTAGGGAGGGCTGCATAGTATCCATACATGATGTGTGGGGTGAGGAGAAACATGATGCCTTTCAAATGCATTACTGACATAACCTAAGCCCTACAATTTTATAATAGCTTTACAAAGGAAGATACAGGTAATGCAGACTGTGGATGGTACTATCTGGGGCATTTTATATTTGACATGGGGCACTGGTGAGAGGAACCTGTGGCTGGAACTGTATGGTGAATGTGTGGCTGGTACTGTATAGACAGGGTAATGTATAGCTGGAACTGTATGGTGAATGTGTGGCTGGTACTGTATAGACAGGGTAATGTATAGCTGGAACTGTATGGTGAATGTGTGGCTGGTACTGTATGGTGAATGTGTGGCTGGAACTGTATGGTGAATGTGTGGCTGGTACTGTATGGTGAATGTGTGGCTGGTACTGTATGGTGAATGTGTGGCTGGTACTGTATAGTCGGGGTAATGTATAGCTGGAACTGTATGGTGAATGTGTGGCTGGAACTGTATGGTGAATGTGTGGCTGGATCTGTATGGTGAATGTGTGGCTGGTACTGTATAGATGGGGTAATGTATAGCTGGAACTGTATGGTGAATTGTAGTTCATTGTCCTCAGTTCTGCAGAGAAGATGACAATTTACATGTTTAATTAGCGATTGACATATAGCTTCCCTTCCCTATTGGTTCTGCAGCAGCAGAGACATGCATGATAAGGAACAGTGAGCCTTAGGCTATGTTCACACGGCTTAAAATTGGACGTAATTCAGTCCGTAATTCTCGCCGTAGTGTGCGAATTACGGCTGGAATATGTCCCAGTCATTACGGTAATCCACAGTTCTCATAGAGAACTATGGATTACGTCTCCTCTCGCCGCTCGGCGAATCTGCCGGGTGGGGAGAAAGTGACATGTCATTTTCTATCAGCGTATACGCGCCGCTAGTAATGATAGTCTATGGGTCGGTGAGGTGCCGGCCCCCCCGCTCCTGCCCCCGTCCACACGGCGTATTTGCGGGCCGTAATTACGCCCCGCAAATAAGCCATGTGTACATAGCCTTATTTATCAAACTAAAAGTAAGACTGTCTCTTTTGCCCATAGCAGCCAAGCAGAGCTCAGCTTTCATTATTCCAGAGCAGTTTACAATTGAAAGCTGAGCTCTGACAGGTTGCTTTGGCCAAGACAGACTCACTCTAACGGTCTTTTCACATGGCTTATTTTGGGGCGCATTTCGGCCCATATTTCACGGCGTACTGCACTTAATACGTGGGGAAATGCACCCCTTAATTACGGTAATCCATAGTTCGCCTTCTTTCCCCGCTCATACAATACGATCGTATTGTACGTGCGGGGAGATAAGTGACATGTCAATTATTTGCGCTGAATACGGACCGCGAGTAATGAATGTCTAATACATGCGCTGCGAGACTACGCATGTATTAGCGCGAGCTCCCGAAACACAGTATATCGTGTGAACATACTCTAAGACAGTTTCATAAATGAGGGCTCTTGTTATTTCTCTGATAGATCATTAAAGGGCTTGGCTTAACTGCTACTTTTATGTATGTTGTATGATTGTCTCAGAGCTCAGTTGTACTAGCTGTTAAACTTCCTCCCTAAACTCTAATACCTGTAGTTACCCGCTGGAAGGTCCTTTTCAGTAATTTATGATGTTGTAAAGTGCTACATGTCTCTGCTGTTCATTTATTCTACAACTGAAGACAATTTAAAGGGGCAGTTCCCACCATAGAACTGTCGGATAGGTGTGGCTCCCACCTCTGGGATCTGCAGCCATCTCTGGAAAATTTCAGCTCAGAATGGATACCCAGTCGGGTATGCGCATGACTCTCCATCGTGGTCAGTGGGAGTACAGTTGAGCGGTGTGTTCAGCTATAATAATAATAATAATCTTTATTTCTATAGCGCCAACATATTCCGCAGCACTTTACAAATTCAAGGGTAAACATACAGTCATTACACATTAAAAGTACTTACAAATGAGAAAACAAGGTGTGAGGGCCCTGCTCGTGAGAGCTTACAATCTATTAGGGTGTATGGGTGAAACATACGGTAAAAAGTGCCAAGTTTACAATGGTCCGGCCATGTTCATAAATAGGGGGTGGTTTACATGAAAAATGGATGAACCTGCCACCATGACTGTACATCTATATACAGATAAGTGCCTGTGAGTGCCCTAGTGTAGGGAGTGACAAATGTGTGTCATGGCAGTTAGGGATCTTGGTGGGCCCAGACCGAGAAGATGTATTTTCAGAGCCTCTTTAAAACTGTGAGGGTTGTGAATGTGCCTGATCGCCGCACGTAGCATATTCCAGAGAATTGGTAGCCGCACGTGTGAAATCTTGTAGGCGGGCATGGGAGGTTCGGATGATTGAGGAATGTAGTCTGATATCATCAGCAGAGCGGAGAGCACGGGTTAGGGCGGTAGACAGAGACTAGGGAGGAGATGTAGGGAGGAGCAGCGCTGTGGAGAGCTTTATGGGTGAGAGTGCTGAGTTTGTACTGTATCCTGTACTGGATGGGCAACCAGTGCAGTGACTGACACAGGGTAGAGGCATCAGTATAGCGGCTGGAGAGAAAGACAAGCCTGGCTGCTGCATTCTGGACAGATTGGAGAGGGGAGAGTTTGCAGAGAGGGAGACCGATAAGCAAGGAGTTGCAGTAGTCAAGACGAGAAAGAATAAGAGCAGTAATGAGAGTTTGAGTCGTTTCCACAGTGAGAAATGGAGAAATGGCTATACTCGGGAACGGCCACAGAACTGAATGAAGTGTCATGCACAAGCATGACTGGCTCTCCATGCTGAGCTGAAACTGTGAGGGAGCCCGTTCCTGGGACTGGTGCGGATTCCAGTGGTAGGAGCCTCACCTATCAGACTTTGATGGCATATCCTAGTGATTAGAGTCAATGGTGGGAACACCCTTTTAAGCATGTTTGAGCCATTCTGCTAAACAGTACATGGCTGTCTATATCAGAACAGACCAACAGATCTGGGCATGCACGTAAAATTAATTACAGACTACTACAGGCTACAAAGACCGAGCAGGAGTGAGGGCTGTACACTTCTTATAATCATAGGCAACACTGGGTGAGGGAAAGGCAGACTGTGGTAAGCTTGCTGAGCACACATTTCCTTCTTCCTGTGGCCAGTTTTGCCAACTGCCTATAAATTACTGGACAGTCGGTAAAAAATAGACTTTTCCCAGTGTCTGTAAAAAGGAATTGATTTGTTGATGTGATTTGTTTGAAGCTTGAAAGAATTAAACAGATTATTGTGGTTATCATTGTTTTACAGCTCATAGTAAAGACTGCTCATGTGATGCAGACATATATGACTTATAATCTTCATGATGACATCCCAATATGTCCGTAAAGAAATATTAGCTGTGACTATTTGGAATATCTAGAGAAGTGAACAAATCAGGTTGTAACCCTGATCGTGGCACGTAGAGTAGATAGCTCTAGTTACCTCTAATAAGGGAACACCCATGGGCTGCAAGGATAAGTTTTTTCAAAAAATTATTCATTTTTGCTGTTTAACAGAAGGCATGCTAGGATAATTTATAGATAAGACTTCTCCTTTAAGACATATGATCACTTGAAGCCTCTATAGTCACAGAACTTCACAATGACTAAAATTCTTATTTAATGAGTTATCCGATATATAATTGCTTTTTGTATATTATCAATAGGATACCATTGTATTTCAAAACCAGAAACCAAAAGTTTTTTCAGTCTTTTTTTACATAATACCTAAGAAACGAGAATATTGAATGTAGATATTGACTGATACTTCATGGTTTGCACACCTCTATATAGATAGAAGTGTATGTACTGTATACAATAGGCTGAGTTGATGGGGATTTATCTATAAGCATTAATGAGGGCCCATTAGGCCATAATAAGGTGCAGCAGAAGCACAATGAAAAGAGATAGAGATATTTGCAGTTTGTTCATCGCTTGTCATGATGATAGGCTCTGGAGCATGAAATCAGGATACTGGTAAAATGACCACCAAAATATTTGATCAATATATGTCTAGTCAGAAAATTGGTTTTGCAATAAAATTTAATGTAATTTCTTTCCTTGTTCCATTTGGACAAGCACACAGGCTCATTTGTCATCTGACATCATCTTAGTCAATGCCAGGTACACGTTATTGGTCCCCGCAAGATACTGACTATGCGGTTTCTTCCTGTTCTCATAGCCTGATTACCTGTTCACCTGAGTCTTCGGCCTTTAATTTTTGTCTAATAATTTATTCTTCCACATAATGTTAATAGATTGAGAAGAGAGAAGACAGGTTTTAAGGGTACAGGTGCATTTGATTCCAAGGGCAAGCCTTGTTTAGTACAACACGTAGTAGTACAGACGTGTAGGCAGGACCAGTTTTACTGGGAATGTGTCATCAAAAATGACTTATTGTTTAACTCACGTTTTTATGTTAAACACATTTTTTAAGAATTTTTGGTTATATTTTTTTTTTATTTTCCATATCTCTTTCAATTCTTAAGTCCTGCAGCTTTCACTTTGGCCACTAATCCTAATAATAGTCTGACACTTCCTGTTCTGTACAGAAAGATTCTCAGTTGTCTGCTCATTATCAGCACAAACTGAAAGGAGACATCAGTGTGAATAGAGAACACAGGATCCACCAGTCACAAGAGGAGATGTCACATCTCACCCTTTCACCTCCCTGCACACTGATTTATTCCCAGGTCACAGAGCAGGACTAAAAAACTCTCCTATAGAAGTGAATGGGACTGAGTCAGTCTTAAGTCTCCTATGTGCATGAAGCTACTGTAAAGCATCTCTCTGACTGCTGTTAAAGCAGTGCAAACAAGGCCTAGTGGCCAAAGGGAAAACTGCAAGTTTGAAAGTGATTGAAAAATAAAAAAACAGCCAAAAATTCCTGAAAAACGTGTTTAACATAAAAACGGGACTTAAACAATGACTCTTTTTTTGATGACACGTTCCCTTTAAGGATGGTAAACTGCACAGTGCACATACAAGGGGATCTAGAGATAGGAAGTCCAGGAGTAAACATAAATCACCATATATAAGCCATGTATAGTGCTATTATTTGAACTATTATGTGGGATCTTTAAGTGGGTATTATTTGGATACCACATCTTTTTTAGGCACCATATTGTAGTATTATGTGTGCTGTGTATGGCAGCACTATCTTGGCTCTGTTATGGCAGTGTGGTGCTACTATGTGGAGGTAATTTTTGGGAATTGAACTATTATGTGGGATCCTTAAAAGAGTATAATTTGGATATCACATTTGGGTGCTATATTGTGTTTTTTTGTGTGCTGTTTACGGCAGCACTATCTTGGTCCTGTATGGTAGTATAATTATTATTTATTTTAGAGCGCCATTGATTCCAGGGCGCTGTACATTCAAGGGGAGTTACATACATAACAAATGTCTAACAGGTACAATGTTGATGATAAATGACTAGCAACTGATACAGAGGGAGAGAGGACCCTGCCCGCGAAGGCTTAGGGCATGTCCCCACGGCACGGGTTTTCGGCCGGTTTTTCAGACGGTTTGCGGAAAACCCGTGCAGCAGTCCCCACTACACGGGTTTTCCGCCCAAAAATCATAGAACATGTTCATTCTTCCGTTCGGTTTTTGGACGGAATATGAACAAGTCTACGGGAAGGGGGAGGGCTTTTCTCCGCTAATCAGGGAGAAAAGCCGTCCCCCCGCGGACGGGGGGACGGCACTAAAACAGGACAAATACCCGTCGGATAAACCGGTATTTGTCCTTTGCCGTGGGGATGAGCCCTTACAATCTACAAGGAAGGAGTGGGGGGCAGACATGTTTGTGGGCCGGTGTACTGGTGGTGGGGTTAGTGTAGGTTATAAGCTATCCTGAAGAGATGGGTTTTCAGGTTGCTTTTGAAACTGGTGAAAGTTGGGGAGAGTCTGATGTTTTGGGGTAATGAGTTCCAGAGTGTGGGGGAAGCACGAGAGAAGTCTTGGAGACGGTTGTGTGAGGAGCTGATAAGGGGAGAGCAGAGAAGAAGGTCCTGTGAGGAGCGGAGATTGCGTGAGGGGACGTATCTGGAGATTAGGGCAGAGATGTATGGAAGAGAGAGGTTATGGAGAGCCTTGTAGGTCATGGTTAGTAACTTGAAATGAATTCGCTGAGCTATTGGTAGCCAGTGCAGGGATTGGCAGAGGGGAGAGGCAGAGGAGTAGCGAGGAGAGAGGTGGATAAGACGGGCAGCAGAGTTGAGGATGGTTTGAAGGGGAGCAAGAGTGCTGGATGGAAGGCCACAGAGAATCGTGTTGCAGTAGTCTAGGCGGGAGATGACGAGGGCATGGACTAATGTTTTTGTAGTGTCAGAGTTGAGTAATGGGCGGATGCGCAAGATATTTTTCTGGTGGAGGCGGCAGGCAGAGGTGAGGGTTTGGATGTGCGGTTTGAAAGACAGAGAGGAGTCAAAGGTTATCCCAAGGCAGCGGACTTGCGGAACCTGTGGTGCAAACTTAAACCACCCATTAATAATAAGCCATTTATAGTTCCATTATTTGGGTATTAAACTATTATGTGAGATCTTTAAGTGAGAATTATTTCGATATGACATATGTTTAGGCATCATGTTAGTAGTTTTCTTCGTGCTGTTTATGGCAGTACTTTCTTGGCACTGTATGTCAGTATGGTGCTATCATGTGGGGCAAAGTCAAACCACGCCTTATTCATTAGCCATACAGTATATAGTGCTGTTATTTGGGTATTGAATATTACACAGGATCTTTAAGTGAGTATTATTTGGATATCACATTATGTTTGGTTGTATTGTGATTTTATGTGTGCTGTTGTTAGCAGCACTATACTGGCTCTTTATGGTGCTATCATGTAGAATAGCAATAATAATAATAGCAAGTATTTTTTTTTTACTTGTTCTTCTTACTTCATACTGTAGTCTGTGAATCTTTTCCAGGATGTATGGTAAAGGTATGATGTAAGGGTAAAACCTCCTTCTGCTTCTGTATAGAAATAGAGGTACATGAAGGCACAGAATCGGTCTATAATAGTCTAGAGGTGCTCTATTGTGGATCTGGACAAAATTAACCTGTAATACGGCCACAGATATGATCCCCTGAAGGTTTATGACATAAATAAACCATCACACCATGTCAGGAACAATTTGACACCCTATCTTTCACTTCTTGGACTGGTCCCCGATTTATACAGGGTCCAGGAAGGCAACGTAACTGTGTCTTATGATTGGCATAACCAATGTTCTTGCTGTTACTGAAATCATATGCTTTATGTAATGCTATGCCTTACTGCTGTATTTCTGGCTAAGCGCTGTCATAGTATCCCTGAGGAAGTCTGAAAAATGGAGCTTGAACAGTAATGCAGTAGCAAATTCCTATAATAAATACTGTACATGAGATATTTGTTTTTAAAGCAAATGATACTGTTTTCCTGCATTGTGATGTTGACAGGCGCCCCAGAGTGCTTTGTTACAAGCCAAACTTTGTTCAAAGTGGCAGTGTTGCCCATTGTTTAGCATATTTACCAATAAATGCTACTTTCCAATGTATATATATAGATATAAGTTTCATTAAAAGTTGCGTGACTTTGTAAATACATTGTTTTACTGATCCCAAGTTCCAGCTCGACTTATCATTGCCAAGAGCTGAATTCATAATTCTGCTGGTTGTTATCAGATAACGACAGCAAGCTTGTAAACAGAACTCCTGTATTGTAGTCTGGAAGTTTTCTCTACACAATATTGCAGTACAGTTCTTCATGTACTGACAAGTTGTAGGATGGAAATCACTGATACAGGCATTATGTAGTCACAGAAAAAGCAGGTAATGCTGGGAGATCTCTGCTCTGAAGCCTGCATGTTTGTGAATACAGTTTTGGGGTATACAGGCTGTAAGTCAAGATCACTAAAAGATATGTAATGCAATCTGTTTAAAAAAATGAATTAACAAAATTTTAACAAACTCCATATAAACAATTAAAGGGGTTCTCCCAACTCGCAAGATTGAAGGGGTCTTCTCCCCACAATGATTAGCTTTCAACATTTAGGAAAAGTTAAATAAAGATTATTATTAAATACATTCTTCTTTTGAATTTACTTTGTTTAGGAGATAAAGGAGTTTTTATCACCTGCTAGAGGTACACAAGTTTCTGTAGGTTACCGACCATGTCTTTCTGCAATTATTGATCCAGGACCATGGTGACTAAATCCCTACTGATTCTTTTCTCCAGCACAGGCGCATGTTTATTTTTGATACTGACAACATTTAACCCTTTAGAGCTCTGTAGATTTGTGCACTACATTTTACAAACCTCCAGCAGTCAAATCACTGTACGGCTTAGAAATAGCGATGAGATGATATGCTAATCACTGCAATAGAACCACCCACAGCATGACCAGGAAGTGGGAGTCTGGCTGTGGCTCTGTGAAACAGCAGGGTGAGAACACCTCTTTAAGTCTAAGACTAGTTTGTAGTTTGCAATAAGCCAATCACGATGTCTGCAATTGTGCAGTTCTCTGCATTAATTTCTATGGGAGTTCTTAATACAACCCGGCGAGTGTTCTTAACTACATTAAGAACTCTCATAGAGTCCTATAGAGCCATCACCGCATTCTCTGAGGCCAGTTCATAGCGGGCTACGAGCTAGCCTCAGACCTAAACTTGTGAGGTGGGAGAACCCTTTTAACTGTTTATCTAGATGGTGGTTATGGGTAGACATCTACACTTTGTACAGTCTACCATACTGATTAATAGACAGTAGGTCTGAGGTCCTGAAAAGTATATTGTAGCTTTTGAAGTGCTTATAAAAGTGATTTTATGCTAAGATCCACTAACATATTTCATCGTTTTGGAGGCTATAAAACTGGAGATATGTGAGATAAAGTTGTAATTGTGGTGGTTGGTGTTCTCTGGCATGTCTGTTAGACACCCCATCAAGGTGTGGCCTTCTTAACATCATTATGGGCTACCTGGCATAGCAGTGCAGTTGGTCCTGCCCAAATACTTCACACTAGGGCATGCTTTTAGCTAAGACCCAACATGAAATCACACCAGGCCATGCCTCTAATCACCTCCAAGCACACCCATAGCATTGCTCCACTAAGACTTTTAAAGGGGTTTTGCCACGATCTCATTTCATACCTCCTGCATCCAGCTCTTCAGCTCTGTGTGCTCAGAAGGGGGCGTGTGTGATTTGTTTGAACTGCCTATCATGTGACCCAGGAGGATGACCTCACCATGCCTTTCATCTCTGTAATCATAGAAAGGTCTGTTTATATAAATAATTGTGAGTAGCTGAGAGGTAAAGTTTTTGCCTCCAGGCACAAGGGTCCTAGGTTCAAATACCTGCAGGAACCACACCTTTGAATTTTTTTCTCTTTATCAATGCACAGACCTGATTGAGGTTATTATTTGCACTGTTTGACTAATTACTAAGGAGAACAGAGGACGGGAGTAGAGTGGGCAGACCTGGGGTTTGAACACTCAGTAGCTGCCTGAGAGGAAGAAAGGGGATGTTAGCAATGTGCAACCAGGACTGAGGAGCTCTCAGCCCTGGTCGTATCCCCTGGAGACGAGCTGCAAATAAATTCACTAAAAGGGAGCACATAATGCACAAGGCACGTGCCCCGAATTCTTAATATATTCAATAAAATGGGTTATTTCTTTCAGCCCCACGTCAACATTTTACTCAATGGAAAAACCCCTTAACTGTTTTCACATCTAAGTACACATAAAAGATGCGCTGCCTAGTGTTCCAATGGCAAGTGCCGGATTGCATGGGACATATATTATATAGGGCCCTTTGCTTAGGGCCCAATGGAAAAACCCGCCTAGTGTGTCCAATGGAAAAGATGCCGCTGCCTAGTGTGTCCAATGGAAAAGATGCTGCTTCCTTGTGTGTGCAGTGGAAAAGATGGCGCCACATTAAAGCATTCTAGAAGCATTTTTCCCAAATCTGAAATACCTGATTCTGGATAAAGTAAATGAGATCTAGAAGAACTCATCTGGGGTCACTTATCTGCTGGAATACAAGGGATCCGAAATGTAGAGATTCACCTTGTGTTTCAGAGTGCTCCCATATATAAGGTTATTGGCAATATCTACCACAGCAACTCATGCTGATGGCCAGCTTTAGCATCCATTTAAAAATAACAGGGATAGACTAAATATTGATGGGAAAGAGAAACTGCAAAATGCTAGTCATCAAGAATAGTGAGGGTGATGATGACAACGCGAACAGAATAGTTGGCAAATCATGTCTACATATTTATCTGCCCTATTGCTTTAGAGTTCCATAATTGATTCTCTGAGATGAGAGTGCCATGTTTTTCTTTCCTCTGTGAAAAGGATATTATATTTTTTTTCTGAGATGTCTTTCACCAGACTTCACTAACCTTCTTGTCTGTTATGAGTCCGGAGATTCCCATAGTCCATCTTTAGAACATGGCCTCTTGTACAAGTGTTCCCCTGTAGGTGTTTAAAGCTTACTCGGCAGTGTTCTTAGTCTTACCATCTTCTGATATATTAATTTCCTTCTACAGGTCTGGTACAAGGTCCTGAGTTGTTGTCAGACTGCAGTGGGCAGTATTTCATGTCTTTAAAGCTGGAGTTGGTTATTAGAGGAAAAGGCTTATGGGGGTCTAGCTTTCCTGGAATTGAAATCACGTGATCACTGATATTTGTTTCGTCCTTAGGAGATGGAAATCCCAAGGAAAGCTCTCCATTCATAAACAGCTCAGAATTGGACACTGGAAAAAACATGGCCCTGTTTGAGGTAAGTTTCAGAGTCAAAACATGGGGAAGTCTAATGACACAAAAATGGCGAAAAAAAGAGGGATGCAGAATAAAATGGGGTAGGGCCCCAATCATTAGCCTGTAGGTAAACTTATTTGAAGCTGCAAAGTCAAAAAGGGGCATGGTATCACCTTTCTAAGCTGTATGATCCACTGTACGAAATCCCAACCACCAGGGCCATTGTAGCCACTTTGGCCTCATGAAGGAAAATCATTCCTTCCTCATCCAACATTGCAGATGTATAATTTCCCTGGATCAAATAAATATGTCTGTAATAATAAACTTAAATATAACTCTGTCACTATGTCTCAATTTCATCATTAGTTGTGTGATAAATGTCTCACCTTCTTTTAAATTCTTTCATATTATCTGGCATTTCTGATTCTGGTGGTCCCTACAGAGTATGATTACTCAAGCTGTCCTTTCTTCGTGACTGAACCACCTTTTCTGCACACATAGACAATGTCCCCCGGTCCTTTATATAGTCTTATAACAAATAGCTCATGTGCTTGTTCTTTGTAATAAGAATACCTTTAATACAGAACTCTTCTAACGTTTCTAACTTTTTCTGCCTTCCCTCCATCTGATGTATGAAACTAGTTGCCCTCTGTAACAGTTCTACTATAAGGAGCCTAAGACTACATTACATATTCATTTAGTTGCATTTATTTAGAGAAATATACTATTATTTTTTTATCACAGATTTTTACCTTTCTGTTCATCCCCCTCAAATTTTGTATTAGAAGCAGCTGCTTGGCACTGACTGCTAATGCCTAGTATGTTGTAACTGGTAGATGCATACTTCTGCTCATTTATCCCTAGTGGTATTCCAGTTATATTTAGAAATTGACTTAATGCATATATTACTTTTGGTGGAAAATGAAAAGCAAAAGGCCAAATAGAACAAAAACTGCCAAGAAGCTGCTCATCTGTTACAGCTGTGCTCAAGTAGCCTTTGTAGGAATCTGTATGTGCTATGAGCCTAAGATACTGTAGCTCAAATGTCATCTTCACTAGATAGCATGTATAAGTAAAGTGTCCTTTCTATAATCTCTAACCAGTTCTGCTTAATTACCTGAGCACCATCATTATATTGGTTTTCATTGTTACATCCATTAACTCTCAAAAATATTCAATATATCCTTTGCAGGAAGAAATGGACACTAGTCCAATGGTCTCCTCACTTCTTAGTGGCTTGGCCAACTACACAAACCTGACCCAAGGAGTACGAGAGCATGAAGAAGCTGAAAACAACGAAGGGGCAAAGAAAAAGCCTATCCAGGTACAACAGAACTTTAAATGACATCAATTATATCCATGAGCTTATCAGGATATTCACCAGCTATGAGTTCAGTTACATATGATGGCTTGATATACACATCTCTGTCTAGACGTTTTCTTGGTTATCATATGCATTAAAATGTATAAGAAGAATATCACCAAACTAATGATAATGTGGTATTATAATACAGTGAAGGAAATAATAATTTGATCCCTTGCTGATTTTGTAAGTTTGCCCACTGACAAAGACATAAACAGTCTTTAATTTTACGAGTAGGTTAATTTTAACATTGAGAGATACAATATCCAAAATAAAATCCGGAAAATCACATTGTATAAATTATATAAATTTATTTGCATTTAGCTGAGAGAAATAAGTATTTGATCCCCTACCACCTATTAAGGGTATTGGCTCCTACAGACCAGTTAAGGAGTCCAGTGGGCAGTCTTATCAGTGATTGACAGCTATCTCTGTATGCGCATTCATACAAGGAAGTCTCTCAGTCACTAATAACACCGCCCTCCTAATCAACTCGTTACCTGCATTAAAGACAGCTGTCTTAAATAGTCACCTTTATAAAAGACTCCTGTCCATAGACTCAATTAATCAGTCAGACTCTAACCTCTACAACATGGGCAAGACCAAAGAGCTTTCTAAGGATGTCAGGGACAAGATCATAGACCTGCACAAAGCTGGAATGGGCTACAAAACCATAAGTTAGGGTGAGAAGGAGACAACTGTTGGTGCAATGGTAAGAAAATGGAAGAAATACAAAATGACTGTCAATCGACATAGATCTGGGGACCATGCAAAATCTCACCTCGTGGGGTATCCTTGTTCATGAGGAAGGTGAGAGATCAGCCTAAAACTACATGGGGGAACTTGTTAATGATCTCAAGGCAGCTGGGACCACAGTCACCAAGAAAACCATTGGTAACACATTACGCCGTAATGGTTTAAAATCCTGCAGTGCCTGCAAGGTCCCCCTGCTCAAGAAGGCACATGTGCAGGCCCATCTGAAGTTTGCCAATGAACACCTGGATGATTCTGTGAGTGACTGGGAGAAGGTGCTGTGGTCAGATGAGACAAAAATTGAGCTCTTTGGCATTAACTCAACTCGCCATGTTTGGAGGAAGAGAAATGCTGCCTATGACCAAAGAACACCATCCCCACTGTCAAGCATGGAGGTGGAAACATTATGTTTTGGGGTTGTTTCTCTGCTAAGGGCACAGGACTACTTCACTGCATCAATGGGAGAATGGATGGAGCCATATAAAATCTTGAGTGACAACCTCCTTCCCCCACCAGAACATTAAATGGGTTTTGGCTGGATCTTACTGCAAGACAATGACCCAAAACATACAGCCAAGGCAACAAAGGATTGGCTCAGAAAGAAGCAGATTAAGGTCATGGAGTGGCCTAGAGTGGCCTAGAAAACTTATGGAGGGAGTTGAATCTCCAAATTGCCAAGCGACAGTCTCAAAACCTTAATTATTTAGAGAAGATCTGCAAAGAGGAGTGGAGCAATATTTCTCCTGACGTGTGTGCAAACCTCATCATCAACTAAAAAAAAAGTCTGACTGCTGTACTGGCCAACAAGGGTTTTGCCACCAAGTATTAAGTCTTGTTTTCCAGATGGATCAAATACTTATTTATCTCAGCAAAATGCAAATACATTTATATAATTTATACAATGTGATTTACTGGATTTTATTTTTGATATTCTATCTCTCAATGTTAAAATTATAGACTGTTCATGTCTTTGTCAGTGGGCATACTTACAAAATCAGCAAGGGATCAAATAATTATTTCCTTCACTGTATGTCTGACATTATAATATGAATAATGTTAATATACTTTAATGATCAGAAAGAGAGAGTGGTAACTATGGGTTGATTAATGCAGGGACATTTGAAGAGTTTTTGGCCATACACTTAAAGGGAGCCTGACACTGAACATGCTATATGATCCGCTGGCAACATGCTATAGAGCAGATGGAGCTAATCAAATTGATATATTATTTTGTTGTCAAAGATTCAGCAGAACTTGTGTGTTATTTATTTAAATCCCTACTTATTCTGGGTTGAGTCCAGTGGGCGGTGTTATTAGTGACTGAGAGTCTTCCTTGTATGAGTGTGCATACAGAGATAGCTTCCAGTCACTGTTAAGACCGCTCACTTTTGCCACAAAGTGACTTCCTTACCTGTTATCTGCACAGGACAGAAGATAAACAAATTATGCGGTGTCATGAACTGCTGCAGGGGTAGAGAGAGGGGGCCCAAGCAGAGTGAGTAAGCAAGGGATCATCTGCAATGTTTTACTAAGATAATTACATTACAACTAGTGGATTCTCTATACAGCAGAAAGCCTCATACACTGCACATTTCTCTCCAACCCCTTGCAGAGTGAGGAAGCGAGGGAACGTCTGCAATGTTTACCAAGATAATTACATTGCAACTAGTGGATTCTCTATACAGCAGAAAGCCTCATACACTGCACATTTCTCCCCAGCCCCTTGCAAGCTCCTTCATGTTCCCTGTCATCAGGTAAGAAATGCAAACACGCAAGCACGGCCCGATCAGCTCCTGCTCGTGTCTAATGTAATCTTTTAAGTAACTAAGGGCATGTAAAGAAAGCTGTAGCTCTCACAGGCTTGACTTTTTATAATCACATATATTTAGAAAAGTGATTAAATACCCATTTTGGAGGATCCCACGTCAACATTACATCATGGCAAAACCCCTTTAACCCAGAATAAGCAGGGATTTAAATGAATAACATACAAGTTCTGCTGAATCTTTCCCCACAGAACAATATATCAATCTGCTCTATAACGTTCTGCCCACACATCAGATAGCGTGTTCAATGTGACAGGTTCTCTTTAAAATTAGGATTGTTTAGAATACAGTCAAAATCAATTGTATGTCAGATTCCTTGTATGAACGATGCGACCAGTTATGTACTAGGCTAAATTGTCACAACAGAAACCAGCAAAACAGCAGACTGGACTTACAGAAAGGGGCAACTTCGCAGATCTAGCTGCCCAAATCTAGCTTCAGCCAACAACGGGCAAAAAATCTGACATCACAAATCAGACAGCATTTTGCTGTTCGCCATCTCAAACAATTGAGTGTTTAGAAACCATTAACACGATGGTCAACCAAAATGGTCAATTGATCTTATGGCCAGGTTAAAGGGGTTTTGACACGATGTAATGTTGACGTGGTATCCTCCAAAATGTGTATTTAATCACTTTTCTAAATATATGTGATTAAAAATATTGCAGCCTGAGAGAGCTACAGGCTGCCTTACCTGCCCTTAGTTACTTAAAAGCTTCTATTAGATACGACCTGACAAGAGCTGCTGGCCGGGCTTGCGCAGAGAATACTTCTTATTTGATAAAACGGAGCTGAAGAAGCTTTCAAGGCACCGGGTAGAAATAAGTGTTTTGTATACAGAATCCACTAGTTGCAGTGTGATTATCTGAGTAGATCCCTGCTTTATCTGATGACAGGGAACATGAAGAAGCTTTCAAGCTGCTGTGGAGAAAGGTGTTGCCTTTTGTATACAGAATCCACTAGTTGTAGTTTGATTATTTGAGTGAACATTTCACACGATCCCTTATGCATGGCTCTGTGCTCTGGCTGTGTCTCTCTCTCTCTCAGCTCAGCCTGGCTTTGTTTACATTTGCTTCTTAGCAGATAAGGCACATCCTGGCAAAACCCCTTTAAGACTTCTTAAAAGTACCTGTTGACCTGCAATGTCTAGAAGCAACTCTTGTACAATACAGTGGCATTCTATGTGGCTGTTCATTTATTACACTGCAGTAGATGTAGGATGCATAAATCAGTGCCGTGTTTTGAAGCAACAAAAAATAGCATTACTGACGAGTTCATTTAGTCAAATCAATTAAGAACATTATAATCTGACAAAAGTACGCTCATTACCCAAGCTACATAAATAATGTTGTCAGCCTCTGTGAATTAAACTCACTTGACTACTACTTATCACAGACATGACTGAGAAGCAGTGTTACCAAATCAGGAGGATAGTGGTGGGAATCTGAAGGATATATTTAGGGTTCTTTGAGGAGAACCTATTTTGTAGATTCAAGACATTTTGCTTTTCTATCTTGTTCATGTGGAAAAAAAAAGCAATCTCTCCCCAGTAGACTGTTTACTTGCAGTCAGGAGTCGTCTGTACTAGATGTTCCCATCACCTCGTCTTCAGCAGGTCATGTTTAAATGAAACTAATGATTGCTAAGGATTATTCTGATATCCGAAACCTTCCAAATGTGACCAGCCAGTGTTATCTGAAGAGCTTTCCTGATCAGTTCAATCCCTGTTAACATGCTCTGTTAGCCAGAAAGGAGAGCCTCTAAGTAAAGCAGCTCCGGCTCTGGAAGACTTGACCTGGCCATGAGAACAGCAAATTCTTCACTTTTTCCTTTTTCAAGCACGGGTACAGAAAGCTTAGTGGTTTTAATTTAAATAGTGGGTACAAAGCTCACCTGTACTCACATTAACTATAACTAGAAGTTGGTTAAAGAACCTATAATAAAGGTCAACAGTTACAAAACAGCACTTAAGGGGGTTTTGCCACAATCTAATGTTGACGTGGGATTCTCCAAAATGGGTATTTAATCACTTTTCTAAATATATGTCATCAAAAAAAGTGAAGCCTCTGAGAGCTAGAGCCTTCCTTATATGCCCTTGGTTTCCTGACAGTTTACATTAGACAAGACCAGGAGCTGACAGGAGCTGATCTGGCTGCGCTTGTGTTATTTGCACTTCTTATCTGATGGCAGGGAACATGAACAAGTTTTGAAGGGACTGGGGAGAAAGATCCTGTGTCTTTTGTATAGAGAATTCACTGGTTGTAATGTAATCATCTGAGTAAACATGCAGATGCTCCCTGGCTTTCTGGTTAGCCCCCCCTCCCTCTCTCCCTGCAGCCGTTCCTGAAGGAATGACAGAAGGCTGCCTGCTGAGCTTATCTTCTCTCCTGAGCAAATAAGAGGGAGAAATAAAACACATATAGCTTGTGCACAATACAGTTCTCCTCTGTGGATTAGCAAAACAATGTTTGCTCAACTACAGAGAGTGAGTATCAGGAGCGTGCATGGGAGGTGGAGTGATGACATCACAGAGGAGGTACTTGTTTTTTAAGCACAGAAACACAAAGCCCCTTTTTTCAAGCTTCAAGAGGGGAATATCAGCCTGTTAGGTAAGAAACTCACTTCTTGGCAAAACCCCTTTAAGGGTATGTTCACATGGCGTAATTTCGGCGTGCATTTTGCCACGTATTTGCGCTCCAATACGGGAAAGATGCTCATAGAGAAATACGATCGTATTGTACGCACGGGGAGATAAGTAACATGTCAATTACTCGCGGTGAATACGCGCCGTGAGTAATGAATGACAATGGGGCCGGTGGGCTCCCGCTCCCCCTGCGCACGGGAGTACGCACGTATTAGCGCGAACTCCCGAAATACGATGTACTGTACGCGCTGCAGTACATCGTGTGAACATACCCTTAGAGTAGCTGCTGCTTCACAAAGACCCCAATGGACAACTGAGCACAATTGACATCCAAATTCAGATTCAAACATAATATCCTCCAACTACTCCAACACACTCTCTCCCTACATCAACTCAACTTGACCCAAGCTTACAAAATCAACCATCCAACTACATAAAGGAAGTCTTTTTCACCATGCTGTTTCACTGAGTCACAAGCAATTTTACACTTGCTCTGTCTCCTCAGGCTGTGGGTGGTTCTATATCAGTGATTAGAATAGTTAGCTTCTCTGTAAGTAGCTGAGGGTTACACTGACAAGTGCAGGAAATGTCTCTTCAGTACACTAAAGATACAAGTGCTATGAGGACTGAAAACAATGGCTTATCTGTAATCTTGTTAGAGATAATTAGCTTGCTCGGGAGTAAGCCATTTGTTCATGGTGAAGTCATTCCTTGCTCTCTGTTCTCTCAGCTAATCAGATAACAGAGTTAGGGCTTGTCCCCACGGCAAGGGTTAATGGTCTCAGCTTGAGGACAGCGGCAACGTTTCAGTTCTGAACAGAACCTTTCTCAGCTTGAGGACAGCGGCAACGTTTCAGCTCTGAACAGAACCTTTTATCAGCTTGAGGAATGTTCTGTTCAGAGCCTAAACATTGCTGCTGTAGGGTTAGTAAACTTCCACAATGTTCGAATGTTCTGCTTCCTTGCATTTTTTGGATCCCTGCAGAGTCTTTTCTTTAGCAACAGAGTTTGTTTACTTTACTTACTGACAAGCTTTCTCCCTTTAGAGCTCTGTAGCCTTGTGCACTACAATTTATAAACTTCCACCATTAATGTCACTGCAACAGAAATAGCTAGGAACAGCAGAGGTGATATGCCAGTCACTGCTGTAGAACCACCCACAGCCTGTCCTGGAAGTATGAGTCTAAAGCTGTCTGTGGCTTTGTGAAACAACATGGAGAGACAACCCCTTTAAGGACCATAGTTGAGAACCGCTCAGTACAGTGGAGGAATGTGGAGGAGTGTAAAGAAATGACAGAAGGCTGAGTCCTTATTTTATGTAGTCCTTGAAATTTCTCCTGCACACATGCAAAATTTTCGAAAAGGAATTGTTTTTTGGTCAATGATCTTCTGCTTCTGGAGACTTTCCATTCTAAATAGTGACACTGCGTAGTAAATCAAAGGAAGGTATCATTGTGGGCCTAATAGCATTAGGTAGTACCTGCTGTGTGTCATGGCTGCGTTAGTAATTTCTATGAATAGATTCTATAGATTATAATAGTTTTAAATAATTATAACAGCAAGGTATATAAGTTCTATTTCTTATTCAATGCATTCTGAAAGATCTATTGCGGGTGTTCATTCATAGCTGGTTCTGTAAAAAAAAAGCAATGCTTTAATGAGACTACAGAATACGTCAGATAGCGCAGTCTGGTCAAAGATGACTGTTAATTTTCGTATCTGCTAGTAACAAGGAAACCTTACATGAGGGCTGAGGAACTTGGAGAAACCATGCAATGTTATCCAGAACCTCGTGGGAACACGATAGTCATTGAAAGTCAAGCCTTAGTGTTGAGTTAATAGCAACATGGTGTGAACTGCCAGACAAACTCAAAATCCCTCAAGGACTTCTCCTCTGAACTGGATTAGGTTGTTTGACAGTCCCTTTAATATCCCTAAACAACACAAGTAACACCTGGATTTTAATATATTTGTAAGTGCTCAGGTCTTAACCTAATACATTAGACTACTTTTAAAATCAATGTCCACCATTCAATTTTTAGGCCGAAAATTCTGTGGTGACTCATATCATCATATCCCAGTAGAGGTAAAGGGGTTGTCTCGCTACATTGATTCCTTTTACCTCAGTCCTGTTTTCTTGGTTTCATTTTGAATTCAGGGGCGTGTTTACTGTCTTCTACTAGGCTGCAATACAAGCCAGGTCTGTAGCTATAGCAACCAGCCTATCATGAGAGATCAAACAGGTCTGTAGCTATAGCGACCTGAGGAGCTGATGCAGCCCATACAAGAGGGGATATCTAGGAATAGGTAGGACACTGTAAATGGACACGTATTGCAAAGTGACTTGTTTCTGCAAGATCTTTAACGTAAAAAGCAAATCTTGTAGTGAGACAACCCCTTTAAGCCCTGTTCGAAGTTGATGAAGGATTTTATTCTGATTGTAAGCAGCCACCTGTAGGAGGAGCTAACGGCATATGATTTTATTACAGACTGTTAAAAAGGTGTAATGTTCCACATTTAGGAGACGTACTATAAAGGTTTGGGGAGATGTACAAGTCATGAATGCTGCACTAAAATGTAAACATTTAAATAGGCTCAAGAGAAGAGAACTAGGACTACAGCGCCACTTATTGGAAGTAGCATTCCTTAAAGTCACATCCAACCTATGACTATGAATTTAAAGACATGACAGTTATCCATCTGCAGATGGCTGTTTCAGAGTGTTTGCCCCTTTTAAAGGGTTATTCTCACCACATTGATTAGCTCTAACATATAGGCAAAGGTGAATAAAAACGAATACATTGTTGTTCTGATTTTGATTTGTTTAGTAGATGGAAGAGATTTTATCTAGTGCATGTGTACACACGTTTCTCTAGGCCACCAATCACCTCTCTCTGCTCTTATTGCTCCAGCTATCCTGTCCAGCCATGGTGACATCAGGTGACATCCTGCTGAGTGTTATCAGTAACACAGGAGCTTGTTTATCTATATTACTGACAAGCTTTAACCCTTTAAAGCTCTATAGCCTTGTGTGCTACAGTTTACAAACCACAATTTACAAACCTCCAGCAAGCATATCACTGTAATAAGATCAGGTAGGAATAATAGAGCTAATCATTGCTATAGACCCACCCACAGCCTGACCAGGAAGTGTGAGTCTGAAGCTGCCTGTGGCTCTGTGAAACATCATGGTGAGAAAATCCCTTTGAGGAGTCATTCTTCCAAAAGCTGGTGCTGGAGTTATAGCTCTCTTCTCTTGAGCTTATTTAAATATTGACCTCTTAGTGGAGCATTAACAGCTTGTAAATCTCACAGCTCTCTATTGCATCTCTCTAATGAGGAACATTACCCGATTTTAGCTCCATTTAAAACCTTTCAACCATCTAACCCAAAACGATGGTCTGCAGCTGTCATGGTTCTACATTTCATGTTATATTTCAAGGCTTGTTAATGGGTCAGATGTGACTAAGAAACTCTACTTCCAATAAGTGGCTCTGAAGTCCTCACTTTCTAGTCTTGAGCTTATTTGAATATTTAAATTTTAGTGGAGCATTCATTGCTTGTAAGTCTTCACACAGCTGTATGGTGTCTCCCAAATAAGGAACACTACCCAGTTTAAACCACATCTAAATTTTCTCACCCAGCCCGCTCTGGTCCTGCTCTACACTGAAGAGGGGCAAACACCCTGAAACAGACTGGCTTGACTTTAAATTCCAAGAACTGTTTTTAGGCTCTTCAATGGGTCAGATGTGACTTTAAGGAATAGGTGGAGCTGGAGTTCTAATTCTCTCCTCTTGAGTTATTTGACTATTTACAGTCTGTCAATAACACACTTTGATATATGTCTGTAATGGTCTACCATATAACAATTTTATTACCTTATAGAATTTTTTTTCTCTAATTCCAGGCTCCGAGGATGGGGACCTTCATGGGTGTCTACCTGCCTTGCTTACAGAACATTTTTGGTGTCATCCTTTTCCTGCGTCTCACTTGGGTTGTGGGTGTTGGTGGTGTCCTGGAGTCTTTTATTATGGTCCTGATGTGCTGCTCCTGTGTGAGTATGTGGTTAGGGGGCAGAAGATGACAGAAGGACCGTAGATCATTATAAGGAGGCTTAATAATCCCAGGCTACAATAGTCTAAACTTGTTGGATAGGAACTACATCTACATTATATAAATGTTTTATTTAGTTATGGCCAGTATCATTGATGTCCTACTAAAAGTCTTTCTGACACCCAACATAGTGCAAATACCAGTACATGAACAGGCAATTACAGCACATCTGCTCTAGTAAATGGAGATGCCAAGCAAGGAACCCAGTAGTGTAGTGTCTTATATAGATGCCATGATCTCCATAGCCCCAGAAGATGGAAGGTCATGTAAAGGCAGCTATTCCTAGAATTGAATATAGTTGAGTTTATGTGATGGGATTTTGGGGAATTATGTTTATTACTAATGTTCTATGTTCTTCTCCATTTCAACCTTTAATGTTACTGTACGTCCGCACATTCCTGGTCTCATAACCCTTTCATACCCAATGGCTTCTCTGTCCTACCATCTCCACTGACACTCTTCATAGCTTTTCTATTTTCAGCATTTGGACAATTCAATCCAGCAACACTGAACTGTTTAAAGGGAATGTGTCATCAGAAAATGACGTATTGTTTAACTCATGTTTTTTATGTTAAACTCATTTGTCAAGAATTTTTGGTTGTTTTTTTCAATTTCCCATATCACTATCAATATTTGTAAAAAAACAAACAAAAAACAAAGCCCTGTAATCCTGCACTTTTCACTTTGGCCACTAGGTCTAATAATACTCTGACACTTTCTGTTCTGTAGAGAAACCTTTTCAGCAGTCTCCTCATTATCAGCACAGGCAGGGTTACACTAAAAGGAGACACCAATGTGTATAGATAACACAGAATCCACCAGTCACAATAGGAGATAGTCACCGTGTCCCCCCTCCCTCTCCCTTCACAATGATTTATTCCTGATCACACAGCAAGCCTAGAAAACTCTCATATAGAAGTAAATGGGACTGCTCTTGTTCTCAGAATCCTATGTCCATTAAACTGCTATAAAGCATCCTCATAAATGCTGTTAAGAGCAGCTCAGGCAAGATGGCCGCCCCCATAATCTTATACAGACAACAGAATTGAGAAATCTAAATTCAGAAAATAAAATGGCTAAGAAGAAAAGAATATGTTTCAGGATCTTATTGTAATTCATAAAAAAATATATATATATGTCAATAGATTCCCTTTAATACTGATCTGGCCCCATATGTTACCTTATAACTGCATTCAACCATCTGATATTAAAGCACACAAAACTGCTGATATAATAGGACTGAATGATCGTATGGCCTGACAGTGTGTGATGCATCTATTGTGTGTTTTTATTTCCTGGGCTTGTCTGAGTTACTGCCAGTGCTGGTGTCTGATATCACACCCACTCTTTAGAGGATCACTGCATGTGCCAGAGCTAATCCTTAATTGAGCAACATTGCTTGAGTTATAGCCTAGTTTTGGATTCTATTGCATGTTTGATTCTATTTGTTAGTGCGCTATTTAAATAGCACTTAAATAGTAAAGCTCTTTTCTGATCCAGGCTATTAAGTTAAAGTTAATAGAAGAAGTTTAATAAGGCTTCCAATGTTTAAGGAACATATTTTGCCAAACCAATCTATACAGGGAAGCAAAGCTTGCTGTAGATATATTAGAATTGCTATAACATGCGTTCCTTCTGCCCCACTTTCTTTTGTTGAGTTTCTTTTGTTAAGTTTTCATCGGGTACAACATTACAGAATGTTATCTCAGTTTTTTTTACATAAGACTGCAGTTATCTCTATGTAATTACATAGCTACACACAGTGTTGGACTGGGGTGCTTAGGGCCCACACGTGGAGTTGACTCTAGGGGCCCACCAGTTGAGCTGTTTCTGGGCCCACCAGTGAAGTTTATTTTAGGTGCCCACCCTACAGCTACTGTAAATTACTCTATATGCCTCCTATACTCTGCATCTTTCTTATTTTCCTCTTCTGAGGATATATATGCAGTTAAAAAAACATCTCCCGGTCTACCATGCTCAGGGGCCCAACTGGGTGTTTCCCGTAATTCCCTGTGGGCCAGTCCGAGCCTGGCTGCATAGGTAGTATGGTGGAACAAAGACGTATATCCATCAAGTTCAACCAAGGGAAGAAGTGAATGAAAGGGAGGGATATAGGTAATTTTAGGACTTTGAATTCCACTATTAATCCAGAAGTATGGAACCCATAATACATGGACCAATCTGCCCTTTGAAAGAATAATTTTACTCCTGATCCTAACTAATGATCAGACTGGATCAGTGTTTAAACATAATTTTAGTATTTAAAGAGGGAATCCAGTTATTTAAAAATATGGTTATATGGGGCTAGGAAGGTAAAAAAAAAAGTTATACTCACCTCCCAGTCCCCCACCACTGCTGCTCTAAAGTCTCCCGGAATCCAATCCGCTCTTGAACTAACATACAGGAAAAGCTAACTATCCACAGTGAGTGAATGAAGCCTGAGCCTCTCTTAGGTGTGAACCTGCAGCATAGCACATGAAGAGAAGCAGATCCCAAGAAGCTTTAGGTTATGTTCACACGATGTGTTGGATCCGTTTTTGGATATGTTTTTAGATGTGTGTTTGGATCCATGTTTCAGACCCTAAATGGATCCAAACACGCATCTAACAATGTGCAGTTTGACTTACATTGCTTTCAAGGTAAAACACGCATTTCAGACACATTCAAACGAGTGATCGCCGGTGCGTGTTTTACATCCGTCTTTCTGATGCGTCTTTTGCATCCGTTCAAAGAATTTGAATGCAGCTATTTAAAACTATAGGGTGCGTGTCTGCTGCAGAAAAAACGCATTCAAACATGCACCTGCATGTTGGATGTGTTTTAGATGAGTTTTACGCAGCACTTTTCAATGCGTTTTTCGGATTGAAAACGTATCCAAAAACGTATTGAACACGCCGTGTGAACATACCCTTAAAGCGGCAGACGTGGGGATCTGGGAGGTAAGTATCAATTTGTTACTTACATTTTTCCTCATCCTGGCCCAGTTTAACCATCATTTTAGTGAACAAGACAACCCCTTTAATTGCATTGAGTAGCAAATACAGCTTTGCTACATTTGTAAAACTAACAACTAGAGATATCTTTCTGTGCCACACTATCATAGCATGACAGTTGTCAAGTTAAGCTTTGCTACATCTGTACTTAAACTACCAAAATGTGTTGCCCAGCTTGCCAAACAAAGGGCAACAGATCTAGAGCAGTCACCTCTGGTAGCATGACCTGCTTCTAGGTAGTTGCTGGAACTAACATACCCACAATTTATATCTTAGTTATTGTCTGTTATGACACCCAGTGACTAATTCTGGTATTGCATTTTTTTCTTATATAGCTAACATTCAGTATATTTCAGAGCCTTATCTGTTAGGCAAGAGACTCATAATCTTCTATGGTCAAAGGGCCAGATTGTCATATTGATTGTCTCCTGAGGCTGTAATGTAAGGAGACTGCAAATTACAAATTTGCATCTTGTTCTGATTGAAATTATTTTATTTTCTGATAGACAAGGGGCGACATATATGACTTTTGGCACTCAGACGTCATTTTTTTGCACACACTAGTAGCGTAGAATGCACCTGAATCTATGAACCTGTTCTACTGTGGGTCATAGATTTGACGCTTTCTACCTACAAAGCGACACCTCTGGCTCAGGTAAACCACTTTTAAAGTGCTCTACCTGTTCCAGCAGTAATGCGTCTGGATTTGCCGTATTGAAACTATAAATGTATAGCTTCGTATGGTTGTAGTGCGACACGCCTCCAGCACACCCCCATCTCAGGGGTATTACAAAGTGCCATGGGTGCTTTATAACGCGCCTAATTTTGGAGTGCGCCTGATTAAAAATATAGCGAACAGGGCTGCGCCAGTTTTTTGGCTGAAAAGACACCAGACTTCTGGCGCAACCCCGTACATACATGTCGCCTTAGATGCACATAGTGGTATGTAGTGTCTTAAGGAGACAATGATATGTACTTATTTAGCTAAAGTATTGTGCCATAAAAAAAACATCAGAGTGTCCTGCTGACTCTGTTACTATAGAGCTGCATCGAATGGGGCTGCAGAAGTCATGGGTCACTGTGTAGCTCTTGTCTAGATACCACACGTAAGTAAGTACACCCATTCCTTTATGTCTCTGAGGATTTAACAATGCATCCATTAACATTTCAATCACATGCTGATTAAACATGTTTTCAAGTGTGAAAGTCACTCTTATGAAACCTAAGGAATTGTCACCAGCCCGCCTTTCACACCAGTATCACCAAAAAGGAGTTCAAGAAGTCCCTGGTATTTAAGTGCATCTGAATAAGAATCGCATTCCAAAGATTTCTCTAATTGTTTCCTAAATTTCAAAAACCTTGAAAAGGGATCACTGAAAACATAGGAGAAATGCTCAGTTTGGATTAATACATTTGGATATAGTTGGAGACAGGAGCATAATTACTGCTTAACCTAATGGACAACCTATCCAGTGAAGCAGGATATCCATTTTTCCTCAGCATTTATCACTCAAATGGGCTGCAATATACCACCATTTGCAGTTATACAAGTCATTCCAGCAACCTTCACTTATAAAACAACCTTCCATAAACAAACAATATAAGCAAAAATAAGAAACTGTTAAATATATCTTATTAGAGAAAAATGGTTCATTCTCCTTTAATCAGCCTCAATATCTCTATCCTTCCTGTTTTTGTAGTTGTACAATCAGTCATAAATCACTAAAAGAATCCATCTTGCAAAGAAGACAAGGTTTCTGCTTTACTGAGAGCTCAGCTTACAGCTGCCCATAGAATCTGTGGAGAGGGGAGGGACATGAAGTGAAAGTAGGATACTTGATACTTGTACAATAAAGGAACAGCATAGAGGACATTTGACAAGAGTAAGGAGCATTGTAGATGTTAATCCAGCATTGAGGTGAGATAAAGCACTCACTATACAGCCAGCACAATCTTTGTGTATCTCTCTGCCTCTCCTCCCCCTCCCAATAGACATTTATTGGGAGCTTTAACTGGATCTCTCAGTGAAACAGGAACCTTGTTTTATCTGAAAGACGGATTCTTATAGTAATTTATAAGTGAGCAAATTTGAAAGCAGGGAGGAGAAAGGTAGTAAAGCAGCCTTCATTTTACTTCAATAAGTTATAATACAAAGTTTCTTATTTTTTCTTATGCTGTTAATGGAAAGTTGTGTTATAATTGGGGGTATACTTTAAAGCTCAGCTATTTTTCACAGGCATTACTAAACATGTCTCTGCTGGGTGCTACCAGCTTACCTTTTAACTGAAGATAACTACTACACCCTTCATCCCCACTATGGGATCTGATTCCTTTGGCCAGTCACTAGCTCAGTGGTTCTGGGACATCATCTTATGAGGTGAAGGAATAAAAAGCTTGTCAGTAAATTATTGAAGAACTTACTCATTAATACTCATGAGGGCTCACCAAGGTATTGTATTTTACTAGATTTTTAAGCTATGTATTAACTTGTATCTACATATAATGAAGGCCATTTACATGTCTCAAAAACATAGACAGCATTTTTGATACTGTAAAATGCCTTCTCGTCACTTGTCGATAATGTATGAAGTCCCCTCTGGTTTATACCCACAACGTAATAAATCTACTAAATAAATTCTCTTTATTCCAATTAATCTGAATCTAATGGCAAATTTGATTTTACTTGTTACCCAAGTATGTGATTTTCTACCTTTAAATATTATTTCTTTTTATGATCTTGGAAGTTCTACCAGGAAAACCTCTGAAGGCTAATTTTTTTTAGAAACCCCACTTAAATAAGGCTGAGCTACATTAGTTATCACAGCCTATGGACAAGAGTGGAAAAAAAGCGGATTCTTTTTTTTTCTAATCTCATTCAAAAGGAGTAATCCACCCATATCAATTGATGATTAACCAATCTGATTAACAAATAGACAGAAGTCCGTTTTACATTTCTCCTGTGTAAAATCTGGCACGAGTTCTGCTCTGATGGGGGAAATCAGTGAAGGACTTAAGAAAATTCCAGCAGTTCAACCCCCATTGGTTAAAGGCATGTTCCAATCTTAGACATTCATGGAATAATGATAAGATATGCCAAAAATTTCTAATAGGTGCAGGTCCTATCTCTGGAACCTGCAAATGTCTTGAGAAATAGACCAGGAAAGTCTCTGTGCAGAATGGAGAGGTGACTGCGCCTGTGCAGCACTCTCCATTCATTTCAATGGGAGTTCTGAGTAAAGCCAAGCACACCACTCATCTGTACTCGGAACTCCCATGGAACATAATGGAGAGTACGGCACAATCTTGATCTCCTCTCCCAGAGGTGGGATAGCTATGTCATCAATCACTATGCTTACCCCCCACCATCTAAATCTCTAAATTATGGGACCATGGATGAAAAAGTCTTTTAGGGATAGGGGATTTAATTATCTCTGGGCACTATTCAAATTTTTGGGTTTGCATAGAGACAATTTTAAGGTGGTCTACAAACCTGCAAGACTTCAACTATATGATGAGTTTATCTATGTTCAATAAGATGAATGCACCACCATCAGGACAAGACACAGGTCTGCCTTCAGTATAATAGATTGTAAGTTCTTGGAATGACAGTGCTTAATTCGTATGACACATGTACTGTGATGTCTTCGTGTCTCATTCCTTATGTATGATACTGCATCCAAAGTAGAACCTTTACCATGTGATATCGGACATACCAGTCACCACATTCTTCCATCATGTCCCAATGACAGTATGTCTACCATGAATTCTTCTTGCCTTCATCCCTCCAGTAGATATAAGACATCTTCTGACTGATATGAATTTCAGTTTTTGTTGCAGTTTTCCAAAACGACTGTATCAAATCTACTTTTTCATATATTAATGTTGACCAATACTCAAATTATTTGCCGTTGCCTCCTACCCCTGTCCAACTGCTCAGTCATCGCTATTCATGGAAAACCCATTTAACATGGCATAATCTAATTGTGGCCTTGTCTAATCTTCCAATTTCTAAATGTTCACTGCATCTGATATCACATGTCCCGACTGTTCACTGCATCTGAATCCATCCTCCTGGTTGTATGCTGCATCTGATGTCATCTTCTGTACACTGTATTTGATATCACATCCCTTAAGTGTGCAGTGGATCTCAGGTTTTGTTGTCTGAGGGTGCACTGCGCCTGATATCACATCAAGTGTGCACTACATCTCAGTTCCCACTGTCTGAGTGAGTGTCGTATCTCAGACAATGTAGTCTGAACTGGATCTGATATCACATCCTCTTACTGTGCACTGCATTTGATATCATTTACTCCCACCATGCACTGCACCAGAAAATCCCCCACATTGCACTGCGTCTGACATCTTCACCTTACCACGCACTGTACCTGAGACAAATTCTTTTCATGGTGCACTGCTTCTCTTATCCTCCCATGATGCATTGCGTCTCATGTCTCCCCCCCTTATGATGCACTGCTCCTGTCATCATCTTCCCCACCCCGTTATGCGTTGGGTACAGGCTCATGGCGCCTACCTGTGTTTGCTCTGCAGACCATGCTGACTGCTATCTCAATGAGTGCCATCGCTACCAATGGAGTTGTGCCAGGTAGGGGGAATTTCAGATGAACAACATAAGGGAGATGCAGTGCGTGGGAGGAATTGGGTGGGGTGTCACAATACTGCTGTATGCAGACGCAATGTGTGTGGGGGTGTTGGAGACTATATGCCAGATGCAGGCGCTTTGCATCAATCAGATTAAATAAGAGCATAAGGGGATTAGTCTTTAGGAAGAATGTGTTGTAATGAAAATGTCTAGTCCACCAGTGTAGAAGGAATAAAGTACTGCATTGACTTATACTTTAAGGAATTGTATCAAGTAGGCTTTCGTGATAACTGTTATAGCATAGTGATACATATATATGTAAAACCTAATGTACTAAGCACAGCAATACATGGGTGCAGTGCTATAAGAGTGCAGCGCATTGATCAATAATGCAGTGGTATGCGGTGCAGTGCGGTGATACGATGTGTAATATTGCCCATATTGTCAGTGTGTGTTTCTGAGACCTCTCTCTCTCCGTAGCTGGTGGCTCATATTACATGATCTCCCGTTCATTGGGCCCAGAGTTTGGAGGAGCTGTGGGGCTTTGCTTTTACTTAGGAACCACATTTGCAGGAGCCATGTACATCCTGGGGACTATCGAGATTCTGTTGGTGAGTTACAAAGATTTGCTTGTAAATCTATAAGGAATAACTAGGCTTCCAATGTTTTAGAATTAAAGGTTACAATATTCATTGGTTCAATACATGAGACCGTGAGGTAGAGTACATAGGACGGACATGTACATCCAAATCAGAACATTTACATTCAAGGGAAAAGCCAGAGCAGGCAAAGTGAATACATAAATAGCCACCATGAAATAATCCATAGAGTGTCTGCTTATACTTGCTACTCTGTTACTTGTAGTTCTTTGCTATAGTAGTCTAGCAGTTAGGCTTTACAGTCGTTGTGACAATCCCAGACCATGGATGGTTGCAATAGTTTGGAGCAATACTGTCAATCAGGCACTTTCTAAACACTTTGTCATGTTCTTTTTTGGATTAGCTCAGTGGCATGTGAAGACTTAAAGGGGTTGTCCATCAATTTTTTTTAAAAAGGGCTTAGAAATAAAAAAAGAAAATCCTTAAAGGGGTTGTCTCACTACATTGATTCATCTTACCTCAGTCCTAGTTTCTTGGTTTAATTTTTAATTCTGGGGTGTGTTTACTGGCTTGTACTAGGCTACAGTAGAAGCCAGGTCTGCAGCTATAGCAACCAGTGCTTGCAGCCTATCATGAGAGATTGAACAGGTCTGTAGCTATAGCGACCTGAGGAGCTGATGCAGCCCATACAAGAGGGGATATATAGGAATAGGTAGGACACTGTTAATGGACAAATATTGCAAAGTGACTTGTTTTTGCAAGATCTTTAACATAAAAAGCAATCTTTGTAGCGAGACAACCCCTTTAACTTACCAGTGAGGCCTGCTCAGTCCCTGGTGCCTTGAGGCGATAATGTCACTTTAATTGATCACGTGATGCTGCACCCTATCATTGCCTGCTCAGTTCCTGGTGCTCCGCAGCAATGATGTCACTTTAATTGATCACGTGATGCTGCACCCTATCATTGCCTGCTCAGTTCCTGGTGCTCCGCAGCAATGATGTCACTTTCATTGATCAGGTGATGCTGCAACCTATTTGCACTGCCATGCCCCTCCCACATGTTCACTTGTGTGTGATGTGCAACTATCTGCCTATGTTATTGTATGAATGGCATATGATCACTGAGGCCAATGATTGGCTGCAGCGTTGTGTGACCAATGAACATGACATCATTGGCCAGGAGCACTGGCGGCGCTGGAATAGAACAGGCTTCCCAGGTAAGTAATTTTTTTTCTAATTTTAAGTCCTCCTGACTAGCACATACTTTTTATTAAACTAGTAGACAACCCTTTTAACTTTTCAGCAAAAAAAATGTTAAAATAACTGCATTGGTCGACAGCACAAGCAAAAATAAGAAATCTTGTAATATGTTTGACAACATTTTTTCTTCCCTTATCAGTTTTCTTTTCTGCTCCCCCTCCTTCCCTCTGAACTGTATCACTCTGAAAGACCGGATGAAGTCCCCTTTGTGTTTACACACTAGACGGTCAGTGGACTGTGGGTTTTTTGCGGGCCATAGAAGTCTATGCAGAAAGGAGAGGGTAAGGGTAGAGTGGCTAAAGAAGCAGAGAGAGAGGTACAAAGTCAGCTCTAGTGTTATTATATATCACCCCGGTGCTTAATTCACAGCTTACACTGCTCTATAATGTTCCCCATGCTACTGCTGCTTTTAAAGGGGTTTTTCTCACTACTATGATTAGCTTTCAACATGTAGAGAACGGTAGAAGAAGTATTTTTCATATATATTGCTTTGTTTATTTTGCTTTGTTGAGGTAATAAGAGAGAATTTATCTGCTTTGAGTGCACACAGGTTTCTCTGGTTACTTTCCTGCTCTCCCCTTCGGCGAGTGAATTCACCAGTGTTTATCACACAGGAGTGCCAGTAGCTTGAGTGTGTTATCTGATCTAAGGAGACTAATTACTTTTGTTTACTATAGCTCTGTAGCCCTCTGCACTTTAGATAAACATCTCCTGCTCTCATGTCAGAGCAATTAGCAGACCTTTGAATAAGGAGCTGATACGCTAATCACTGCTATAGAACCATCCACAGTCTAACCAGGAAGAAACAGGATGCATGAATGAAAGCTGATTTTGGCTCTGGGGAAATAGCACGATGAGACAACCCTTTTAAGAGTGTCCAGTAGAGATATAGGGAAGCATATGTCTGTGCAGTGTATGGAAGACATTATAGTAGTTAGCCTCCACCCACTAGTTTAGGGACATCAAAAAATTAGAGATGGAGCCTGAAGATGGGAAAACTGTTGAAAAATTCAATTGGTGTTATAGCCAGAAATAGTGATATAATTCATGTATACACACAATAGCTTATCCTGTAAAGTTACTTGAAAGTACAGCTACAATTTACTAACTATTTTCCTTGCTTTTTAAGAACTGTTTAATAATAAGTAAAAGGGGTATTCATTTCTCAGACATTTATAGCCTGTTGGCATTGTTCCATTTCTGGGATCCTCAGTATCTTGAGAATGGGGGTCCACTAACCCCACCCTCACCTATGCTGTGGCTGGACAGAATGGAGAGGTGGCCAGCATTGAGTGCTCTCTTGATTCTTTTGTATTGGAGTGTGCTCAGCAGTACTCAGAACTCCCAATGAAATGAACAGAGATAGTATATAACATCATGTCTGAAGAAGAGAGCTAGTACTCTCGAAAGCTCACCATCAAATATACTCAATTAGCCTCAAAAGGTATCGCCTGATTTCTTCACTCTTCTACTACTTTCTATGGCTGACATGGTACAACATTATACTACTATGAACAGAGATGGTCTTGCAACTGTCTGTTCTGTACAGCTGCAACGCAGATGAGGATGAGGGGGAGAGGGAAGGGTAAGAAGAGCCCTGTTCTTGAGATAAAAGCAGGTCAGACTTATCAGAGATGGGAATCCCCCTTTAATAAGACTTTTCTGAAAGGTCAATGCTTACAACACTCATTCACTACAATATACATACTGTACTTTTCTTAACATGCACAATCTTTCTCTTTATCAGACGTACCTCTTCCCTGGAATGGCCATCTTTAAGGCACAAGATGCTAGTGAGGAGCCTGCTGCACTACTTAATAACATGCGTGTATATGGCACGTGTGTGCTAACCTGCATGGCAATTGTGGTTTTTGTGGGAGTGAAGTACGTCAATAAGTTTGCGCTGGTGTTCTTGGGTTGTGTGATCCTCTCCATCTTGGCAATATATGCAGGGGTCATTAAGTCTGCATTTCTACCACCAGATTTTCCGTGAGTTTCCTTAAATATTCTTAAATGCTTCTTAGAATTCTGTCCGATGTTGTTGTTATCCTTTTATATTCCTTGCCTATTTCTATCTAAAATAGGTCAGTTGAACTGTTTCATTGTGAAATATTATAGCTGACTACAGGTCATCATACATATTCCTGTTTTACATGGAGTATGTATCAGGGTAGAAAATGATCAGATGCATTTGAGATGTTTTTCTGCATGCTGCAACTCGTGTTTGCTTGAGGAAGGCCATACACGTAAAAATCTTTTCCCAAAAAATAACATGCTTGATTCCTGGACTATGTTCACTGGAAGAAGTTGTGAGTGCCTGACAAATACCTTTAACCCCTTAAGCCGAACGCCTGAAAAGTAGTTAATGACCAGAACATTTTTTTTGTTTTTGCCTCCTTGTAACTTTTTTATTTTTTCAGTGACGCGGTTGTATGAGGCCTCGTTTTATTCGAGACAAGTTGTACTTTATGGGGGAATAGTTTAAACACACTTATAAATAATTGTAGAATGTTTAAAAAAGTTTCAATTGTTTCTGTTTTTTTACAATTTTTTTTACACCATTCACATTTCACACTTAATAACTTGTTTGATTAATTCTACAGGTTATTATGGTCAAGTGGATACCTAATATTTGTAGGTTTTTTTTGTGTGTGTAATGTATGCACAATTATTATTATTTTTTTTTATTTTACACTTTTTATGTTTTTACTTTTTTTTTTAAATCCCATCAAGGGAGAACTGTGTTACTTTTTTTTTATACACTTCGTAATGTATTAGCATATTCATATATGCTATTACATTATAATCTGTGTCAGTCTGACACAGGCAGTGATCAGGGCAGCACACAGTCTGCCCTGATCACTGGCTTGTTAAATAGACAGCCCTGGGGTACTCTAGGTCCTCAGGACTGACTGTGCAGCCGTTCCCCGGGCCCTGTCGGGTCACCGGGCATTCCGATCGCCCAACAGAACAGGAAAACCCTTTGATTGCGCTGCGGTCATTGACTGCGGCAATCAAAGGGTTAAAGCACCGGGGAGCGGAGGATTCCCCCACTCCCCGGTGTCAAGACGTCGCTGCAGACGAACGACCTGAAATGCCCGACGCCAAAAGACGGTGGGCGGTCTTAAAGGAGTTAATGTTGCTTGTCTCTGAGGATGCTTTTTTTTTAGAGGAAGACTATGACACCCTCTCCAACCTCTATAGACATTAAATTTACCAAAGATTAGTGTTACATTATTCCATTGCTTACCCATGTTTATGAACAAAGACAAAGTAGGATTGGCATGCAAGGAAACCATAAAAAGCAAAAGTAAATGAGACCTGATTAGACATCCAGGGTTCAGTGCATACTGGAGAATACTCAAAAGGCTGTTGACTTGGCAGCTTAATCATAATCCACAAATCAATAAAGGCTTGAATGCATCTTCTATAAGAGTAGAAAAACTTTATTGCTTCATAAAAAGTACTTAAAAACAGAAAGTGGTGTAACACTAACGCATTTCAGACCAGAGCTTGGTCCTTGATCACAGCCAGCCAGGCTGTTATCAAGTATTGAGCTCTACTTTTATGGATGATGCGTTGAAGCCTTTTTTGATTTCTGGATGCAACGAAACCCACCATTGTCATCTCTAATGTTTTTAGTTGATTTGCAACTGCTGAACAGTGGGTTTCCCATTCTGATGGAGTTGTTTGTGCATAGATGTATGGGTGTAAGAAATTTGGGTGGAAGGGAAATTCCTACATGAGCTTCTAGTGCTCATCGCATTATTGACTGCAAAGTGAAGATAGGCAGTCCAACCTGGAGTACATATTCCAGGAGAAGGGGATAGCATAGTCAAGGTGATGCCGTGTGCACTAGAACTTGGAGAATAGATGTGTCCTTTGCTTTAGCCTTACCAGATGTCTTTGACATTGCATATGAAAATCAATTAATATATGCAGAAATTGTACTGAAAACACGCTGAGTCGCAGGGTACATCCAGGAAACTGCAATGCTAAACAGTCTGGTGTTAATTCCTGGGCAGGAGTGGAAATGTAAAAATAGAAGAAAACTAATTAAAAGTACTTTGTAAAAAAGGCACAAATGTCATTTTCATAGTGCTGTATACCGATAGTCTAGCAAGCAGTCTGTAGATGCATAGAGTCACTATATTCATTTCATCATCTGTGGATTTCGTATTATTGTTGTTTGGTTTCTATTAAAAGCAACCAAAATGATTTGGAAATGAATTATGCAAATTATGCAGTTCTTGGTCAAGATACAGACTGGATGGCTACAATTTAGCCATGCAAGGTTTGGCTGTTTTAGAGTGAGATCATAGCATCATAAAGGAGCTACGATAGATATAGAGAATCTGTTATGATCAGTTTTATCAATATATATTCATAGGCGGCACGCATTCAGCCTAGGAAATGTGCTGGGTGTTTGTCAGAATTCCACAATACTAGAGATACAATCGACAGCATTCCAAATATTGATGCAAATTAAGGAAATGTATTCAAACTTTATCCCCCAAATCTGCATGTAGAGATAATGTATGCAGTTGTGACACTTAAAGGGGTTTTCTCATTTCAAAGATCATAGTTCAACAGGTGGGGATGAAAAATCTAAGCTTGTAGGTCCTTGGGAGAGAGAGGAAAAAAAAATAAATGCGTTCACGTGTGCGGTGCAGGGTTTGCTGCATTCACTAACAGCAATCAGTCGATGTGTGCGGTGCGGGGTTTGCTGCTTTCACTGACAGCGATCAGTGGTCCTGCAGCAGAGAGAGAGATATTGTGCAGTACCATGTAAACGCAAACAGATAAAACGTATAGCTTTGTTCTGCAGATCTGTAGAGGTCGGAGGTGTAATGATCTGCAGCATATATAACTGTGTGTGAGAGAGAGAGAAAAAAAAATCACCCATCTTTCCCAGAGTCCTGAATGTCAAATGCCCATTCTAGTTACAAAGTATGCAGAGAGAGCGAGAAATGTAGATATACACTATTGAGTTACACTTAGCTTTTCACTTCCAATGATTCCTTAGTCTCCGACAGCTGAGAATCTCTCCCTTCCCCCCCCAACCCCTCCCCCCCCCCGCTCACACAGAATGAATTCTCATGTGCACACTTTCGGGCGTGTCTTCAGAAAGAGAAGATACTCCTGGGAGGAGAAACACGCCCCTCCATTTCATAAGCTCTCCTTAGCAACCAGTAAAAATGGCTGCCAAATGATGAAACGATAAAACCTCTTTAAGCCGTTTGACGTTTCGGTCAAGGACCTTACTCATACATGTCACAGGGTATGGTTCAGGAGAGAAGGATGGCCGTAGCCATGCGGTAGGAGCCATTTTGATCAGTTTTATAGCGGGTCCCGATGGATCAAATTGACTTGTAATAGATTCTCAAAAAGAGGACAAGAACTCTAAAGAGTAAATCTTAATCCGAGAGCCTGAGTGACAGCCAATAGTGAGACTGGGTCTGACAAGGAGGAAAAATCATTCTTCCTATGACTTTTCATGTAGAACTCTAATACAACTATGTGGATAAATCTTTTGGTTGTCCCACCTCCCAGAATAAGGTCTTTCAATCTGGGCCTGCTCATCCTTCAGGCAGCTGAATGGGCACATTTTGGAAGCTATTGATTTGCTCTGCAGGAAAGCAATGTGATGACGCCATCAAATCTCCACTGCCTGCAGTGCGCACTTCCAATGCTAATGAATAATCAGTATTTATCAGAATCGGCACTACCTGGCAAGCAACTGCTCCAAGGCTTTGGTGCATACCCAGGAGCACTGCTTTACTGAGCTGATGGCTGACACTGGTTTGGCTGGGCAGGGAAGGAATGTCCCTTCCTGAGGACCCGGCCAGCAAACAGCAGAGAAAAGGGAAAGGCCATTAGAATAGTCCATTATTATAAATAAAAATTTTTTTTAGGAAAAAGTTTATTTTGTACTTTTGGACCTTTCCAGATCAGGACAGCCCTTTAAATGTAATATTATTATTTATTTTTGAGCAGCATGCATTTCAGGGCGCTTACACACAAAGGGGCTTAAATACAAAATATGACACTAGGACAAATATAATATAAGCACTTAATAACAAACTGATACAGAAGGAAAGTAAATCCTGCCCTCAAGAGTTCACAATCTACAATGGAGGAGGAATGAGACAGAAGGTGAGATCTTCAGCAAAGCAATCTCAGACCTTCTAAATGTCTCTCTTTTGGAGTAAAAGTCCCTATTTTTTTTACCCAAATCTCCTGTTCCTCTTCACACTCTAAATGTCCCTCTTTTTCACTTGATAAATTAAGCTGCTTTAGGCTAGGTCTACACAGCATAGGAATACCTTCGGATTTTCGGCGGATTCAGTATTTTGAATGCACTCAAAATCCGACGGTACACTGTGCTGCATAGACAACAATGAAAAATCTAGTCTATACAGCACAGATTTTTACAGACAGGTTAAAAATCTGGCGGAATATACAAAATGTTGAATATTCCACCGGACTCTGCTCGGATTTGCCATTGGGGCTGTACATTGAATGTATGGGGCCAACGACAAACCCGAAAACTGACCGCGGATTTTGCGCAAATCTGTGCCAAAAAACGCGGTCCTGCTGCGGTCCAGCAATGTCAAAATGCCGCCAGATTTTGGACATCATTTTGACATAAAAGGGGTTTTATCGCTTGAAGCTTTCGCAGACTTAAGCAAAATCTATCAGTTTAGGGCCGTTCACACGGCTTATTTTGGGCACAGATTGCAGCCGTATTGCGTGGCGTACTGCGCTGCAATATGGCTGGAATCCGTCCCAGCCATTACGGTAATCCACAGTTCTCATATAGAACTATGGATTCCGTCTCTCCTCCCCGCTTGGCAAATCCGCCGGGCAGGGAGAAAGTGACATGTTCATTATCCCGGCGGGATACGCGCCGTGGATAATGAATGTCTATGGGGCCGGCGGGCAGCGCCCCCGCCCTGCCCCTTATTCAAGCCGTAATTGCGGCCCGCAATTACGGTTTGAATAAGCCGTGTGAACCGGCCCTTTCAGTTTCAAATCCAGGGGTGAGTCTCTCTTCCTAGGAGGTGTGTCTCCCCTCACTAAAGAGTTGTGACATCATCATTCTGTGTTAGCAGGAGAAGGGAGAGGACGTCATCTCTGCAGCCCTCCTGCTTCTGGCTGCAGTTCTGATGCTTCTGGTTAAGCGTTCTCAGCTCCAGGCTGCACAAGCTCCTTGTAGCCACTACCTTCATTGGTGTAATTGCTGTTATACACACAGCCTGAACTGATGAAGCAAGTGTGAGAAATGCACTCTGCCCCCCACCCTCCACCCTCTGTTATCAGGCAGGAGATACAGCAGCCTGTATAATGGGACTGTAGAATGTTATATGGGGAGAGCACAGGGTATAAGACTGTGTTATATGAGGGGAGAGTGAAGTTACTCAGTACATAGAACTATCACTGGAGCCATCACAGAGAGAGGAGCTGAGGCAGGGTAATTATACAGACACAGCCCTCTTAGGCAGTTCCTTTCTCACAGCTCAGAGGTGTGCAGGCAGCCAATCACAGCGCAGGGGGCACTGCCTGGGGCGTTTCCCATCCAGGGGTGTGTCCCAACATGCTGAATGATATTTCATCCAGCCAATCACAGAAAAGGGAGCGTGTTCCGTCCAGCAGCTGCAGAAATAGCTATACATGCACAGTTTAGCTTGTATCTGCTATACTAAGTGACTTAGGTAATGCAATTCCAATTACAAAAGTGCTTATTTTTACTGTCCCCATCATTAGAGACATGATCTTTGTAGCGAGAAAACCCCTTTAACCTAAATAAATTTACTCAGTTGCCCCCCAAAAAATATCTCTCTGGTTCTGCATATTAGGCTGCAATTTATTTATTGTTTAATACTTTGCTTCAATTTGGAACATAAAAATGTTTTTATGCAGATAATTTTGTGCTAATTTGTAAATAAAATCAAACTCTGTAGATAGACATGTCTAAAAAGTTGGGAGGTATGCAGTCTAATGAAATGATGGTTTCTGCAGCTGATATGGTACAAGATCAAGCAGAGGATCTTGATTACATAGTGCCTTGCAGCAGTCAACATTTAATCAAACCCTGACCCACAAAGACATTTGTGAGACTTCTGCAAAGTAATTTTAGGTTTCCGAACCAACATTGAGGCAAGTGACTTTGTCAGAAAATAATGGCTGTGTAGGTTTAAAGAGTCAAAAATAGACTTGCCTTCCTTAGTTTGCAACTACTTTTCTAGGGAAAAACATTCACTCATGACCGTTGTCACTCTACAAGTACGTAGGCAGCTAAAGCAACTCATCCATATGACGATCCCACAGATCGTTATTTCCTGTAGACCAGGTTGACTAGAGCAGGGACTGAACTTTACTCAGTCTGCATCTAAACAATCTGGACCTGCATTTTGGTTGAAATTACCCTTTTTTTTTCTATATATAGCAATTAATCAGAGCTCAGCTTTCATTTTCCAAATTTCCCTGGCAAAACAAAGGCAGGGTTCTGATTGCTTTCCATAGGCAACAAAGGGTCAAACTATTAGACAGTCTTGATAGATGAAACTTAATTGTTCTTCCTGGGGCATTGCATTTTAAACCATACTCACTATACAGCTCATGTAAATGATGGAAGAGCCAACCAATTATCATGAACATTATACTTGTAAAACCCCTATATTAGTACAGTGCATGCAGTGATTGGTGGTCTAGTAGAGCCTCTCTACAGTACAGTGCAATACTACATGTCCTGTACTGCTCTTACATGTATTAGTGAGGTGCAGGCAGTGATTGGTGGTCTAGTAGTTCCTCTCTACAGTACAGTGTGGTACTACAAGCCCTATACTGCTCTTACATGTATAAGAGAGGTACATAAAGTGATTGGGGGTCAAGTAGCGCTTCTCTATAGTACAGTGTGGTGCTACATGTCCTGTACTGCTCTTTACATGTATTAGTGAGGTCCATGTAGTGATTGGTGGTCTAGTAGCGCCTCTCTACAGTATAGTGCAGTACTATATGTTCTGTACTGCTCTTACATGTATTAGTGAGGTACATCATTTGATTGGCGGGTCTAGTACACGCTCTCTACAGTACAGTGTGGTACTACATGTCCTGTACTACTATTACATGTATTAGTGAGGTGCATGCAGTGATTGGGAATCTAGTAGCGCCTCTCTACAGTACAGTGCGGTACTACATGTCCTGTACTGCTCTTACATGTATTAGTGAGGTGCATGCAGTGATTGGCGGTCTAGTAGCGCCTCTCTACAGTATAGTGCAGTACTATATGTCCTGTACTGCTCTTACATGTATTAGTGAGGTACATGCATTGATTGGCGGTCTAGTAACACCTCTCTACAGTACAGTGTGGTACTACATGTCCTGTACTACTATTACATGTATTAGTGAGGTGCATGCAGTGATTGGGAATCTAGTAGCGCCTCTCTACAGTACAGTGCGGTACTACATGTTCTGTACTGCTCTTTGTATGTGCTGGAATGGGCGGCTCCTTTGGGCACCAGGTGAGGGCCCCATTTTCTCTTTTCCTGGCACATTGTGTATAAAGTACATGACCCAAAGAAGTTCCTGTCCTTAATATAGAAAGTGATTTCTAGCTTCCAGGCGCTTTTTCTGACTTTTATATGTGAGGATTTGCTTTACCTGTATGCGTTTTTTGCTTACTTTTCTTTAATGTTCATTTTGACTTAAACTGGGTGAAATTTGGGGGCTTCAGAACTCAACAGTTTTCCACAGAGTCATGGTTTCAACATTCAGTCGCTGCTGTCATGCACTTCCAGAATGCTAGCATAGTAAAAACTAGAATAGGTTTCTTACCTAAAGACAGCTTCTTAGCTGACAAGATACATTGATCTATATAAAGCATTTCTTAATTCTTGTCTTTGTGGGCTTGTATGTATCATGTTCATTTCTTTCTGACTGAAGTTCTGCATCTCTTTACTAATATGCACCATTTCTGCTATTTTCTTTCTTCACTTCTTTTTAGTATCTGCATCCTTGGCAACCGCACTCTGTCCCAAAAAGGTTTTGATATCTGTGCTAAGTTTGTAGACATTGGTAACGAGACATTCACCACCAAGCTATGTGCTATTTTCTTCTAATCTACATTCTTGAATGCGACATGTGATCTGTACTTCTCTCAGAATAATGTCACAGAGGTCCAGGGCATTCCTGGAGTAGCTAGTTCTCTTTTCCAAGGTGAATTCTGTTCCAGAGGCAGATGCTGGGGGAACTATTTTATACAGAGATAAAAAAAAAATTGTGTGAAAATTAATTAAAAATGAATTAATTGGTAGCATGGTTCAAGTCTCAATAAACTGCCTGTGTTATAATGATCTTTTTTCCATTTTAAATCCTCCAGAAAATTTGTGGTCAGTTTATTTACCGAAAGGCGTTATAGTGGAGAGAAGTAACATGGTATCTGTACCCTCTGGAGATCCAATCAACCTTGACCAACCGTATGTCTTTAGCGACATGACAACATATTTCACGCTTCTAGTGGGGATTTATTTTCCTTCGGTTACAGGTACATTTTATTGCTAATTACATAATATATTTTAGATTTACACATTTTTTTTCGGACTTGTTGATAAGAATCTTTGCTTTTCATTCCCTGAATAAGGTGTCGGGAGAGTCTCTTCTTTTTGTGTATATAAGAGGGAGGCAATCTACTTTTGTTTCCTTCTCGCGGTCTCCATTCGGCGGCTCATGACGCACTTCTGCTTCACCTGCCTCCTCTTTGGTTAGGAGAGGAGTATCTGTAGGAGGATGTAATTTGAGTATTGCAATATTCAAGCTGACAATATTTTTAATCACTTTTCACAGTTTGAGATAATTGAGCTTTAATGAGAACCTCTGTTATCACTTCTCTGGAGTGATTTAATAAGCAAATTCCTTAAAAGCGACAACCTAAAATGGTTGATAAAAAGAACATATAAATAAAAAGCTAAAAAGATAATCTGATGAGAAATTTACAAATATTCCTCCTTTGCAATATGAACATCTACTAAAATGTCACATTTACAGAACGAAAAAGCTCATATTAAATCAACGGCATCAAAAGCAAATGTATTCTCACCTTCAAATAGATAAATAGGTCTACAGATAAGGGTGATAAATGCATGGAGGTGTGAAGGTAGGGTGTGTGTGAGTCATGGTAATAGCATTGTCACTAGTCTCCCTTTATACTGTATTACATTATATCTGCTATCTGAATAATGACTGTCACTTCTCACTTTTTTTTCAATCACACAGGAATAATGGCTGGTTCTAACAGGTCTGGAGATCTCCGTGATGAGCAAAAATCTATTCCTGTTGGCACTATTATGGCTATTGCCACTACATCTTTTGTATGTATCCTTAATAAATAGGACACTTATTTCAATAACACAGTTGAGTCACATAATTACAACCAGCTCCTACTTTCAACGCCACAGTGCTTAGCTTATGAAGGAAGTTATGTGTTGTTAGCTGGCTTGGTGGGCATATATATATAAGGTGTGCGATAGGCTGTCTCCACACATATTCCCTATTGTGGTAATGGGATTAAGGAGTGATTTAGGAGAGTTGCAAAAAAGGATGATAATTAGCTTTCAGGCCAAGGGAGGCAGTATTTCTAAAACTGTGAAGTATGTAAACTGTTTGTGTGCTGCTGTGGGGAGAGTGTATTGTGAGTGGACAAATGGCGCCATTGCGAATAAGTGATGTGAAAACTGCTCGGTACCATGTGCCATTGATGTGAGAGGTGAACACCAGCTACGAAGGTGCGTGAGGGTGGACCGACACATTACAACGGAGCAGCTGACAAAATAAACCGCGGGCTACTAGATGTGTGTCTTACCATGTGTAACATGTGTGTCTTTAACAGTTCTGCAAACCCCACTGCGTATGGGGCTCCAAAGCAGACAGATGTTACTGCACCTCTGCTAACTTACTTGCATCTGCAGAAAAGACTGCAATGTTTTTGGACCTCTGCTGATTGGCAACCCGCCTTCTCTGATGAGTAAAGTTTTCTTTACTTTAGTTTATTATTTCAGATGTACTGGTGCAAAAAATGACTAGTAGGTTTTCAATGTGCAGTCAGTATGCATGTAATATAACATAAAGCACGTGAACAGATCTATCTTACAAAATAAGATTCCACTTTTTATTGCGTGCAGGGAGATGTACAATCTATAAACATGTATGAAAGGATGTATGCTAAAAACGAAGAATAGACCAGAATAGCAAAAAAATCTGATTAGGTGGCATCTAATGTTAATAAGCCTTTAGAACAGCACATTGAGCCTCATTTATCAAAACTGTCTAAGGGTCTGTTCACACGGCTGATTTTGACGCTGTTTTCAGAGTGGTTTTCGGAGCGTCAATTCTTGAAGTGTTTTCAGTGCGAAAATCCCCATAAGAATCAATGAAAAGCTTAAAAACCTCGTCCAAAACCTCAGCTCGTTTTTAGACGCGTTTCTTGGCGCATTTTGGGAGAGTTTTTCAGCGTGGCTGTTGACCTGGCTATTAATTTATATCGGTAAAAGCAGTGTTGAAAACCTCCACCAAAACCTCGTCCATAAACGTGCCAAAAACACGTCTAAAACCTCTTCTGAAGAAGTGTGTTTCAGGTGAGGTTTTGATGTTGTTTTGGGTGCTGAAAAATCAGCGTCCAAACAGCGTCCAAATAAGCCATGTGAACATACCCTAAGGGTACATCCACACGGCAACGGTTTTTAGCCGGTCTTTCAGATGGTCAACCATTCCCATTAGACCTTCCTAGAAAATCCATCCAGTAGTCTACACTGCACGTTTTTTCTACTACACGGATTTTCACACCGCCGGCATTCTGAAAAACTCTGAACATGCACAATCTTCCACCCGGTTAAGGTGTGCTATTTAATGGCTAAGGGGGATGGCCGAATCCGCAAACCGCGGACATTACCGTCCCCCAATACCATTCAAAAGCCGATAAAATACAGGCCGGATTCTCTAAACAGCTGCTCTGTGGCTGTACCCGAACAGTAAGACTATTTTTGTTGCCCACTGCAACCAATCAGAGCTTAGCTTTCATTTTTCAAGATCAGTTTAAAAAATAAAAGCTTAGCTCTGATTGGCTGTGATGGGTAACAAAGACAGTCTTACACATGAACAGATTTGATAAATAAGGCCCATTGTTGTAGGTTCATACCTTGGCAACAATGACAAGAACTTATGAATTGGTTATAGTTTCAAAAATGCAGCAAGAACTGCCATGTGTGAGCATAGTTTGTGATCATACTGTTGATGTTTCGGTATGAAAATTGCATGGCTGTATGATAAACTGTGTTAAAGACTTATTCCAAGAGTTCAAAAAGCTTGTTCATCTGTTGGGGCATGATGAAAGATAGAAGAAGAGAATCCTCCTCACCTTCTGGAGGCTCCTGTTCTGTCGCGGTGGCCGTCCCGTTTACTCCGGCTATAGTTGTTTGAATACATAACATGAGACCCGGACAAATACAAAACTAACTCTTAATAATAAAGCTGATACAGAAGGAAAGAGGACCCTGCCCACGAGGACTTACAACCTACAATGGTGGAGGTAGGAGACAGAAGTTGAGGGACGGAGATGTGTGTATTTTGGTGTAGTGGCAGTAGGAATATTGTGAATTGTAGGATATCCTGAAGAGATGGGATTGCAGCCAACTTATGAAAGCTGTAAACCAGAAGAGTCTTATGTGTTGTGGTAATGAGTTCCAGAGTGTGCGGGTGCATGGGAAAATCTTGGAGATGGTTATGTAAAGAGAAGAGCGGACAAGAAGGTCTTGTGTGAATCAGAGTGATGGGTGGAATATGAGGTTGCCTATCTACGTTATGGCAAACATAGTAATTTTCAAATGTCATTTCATGTAGTAAAAAAATGTTGCATATGACATAGGAAATATTTGTTAATGTAGATAGGTGCACAAATTACTATTTATAACAATTATGCGATATCCACAACTTACAAACTGATAAACAATATGAGAATGGACCATAGATAAAGGTTTTACTTGCTTAGCAGTAAATACAGCCTTTCTGAATCCATTCGTCCTGTCTCAGATTCTCCTTTACAGATGAACAGATATCTCTTCCGTTATTCTGTTTGGTGCTTGCATAGAAGGTGTTGTTTTGCGTGACAAGTAAGTATCCTAGAAACAAATATGATAAAAATATAAAAGGATTTCAAGTGTACCACATTGAAAGAGCTGAGTGTGGACACAACACTGATCATAGACAGAGGCGTAACTTTAAGCTCTTGGGCCCTGGTGCGAAAAGTGAAATGGGGCCTCCCAGTTACCATGCACCATTTACAATGCTGGTATCTTCTTATGTGGCAGGAGGGCTTTTGGGCCCCCTCAGGCTGCTGGGCCCGGTAGCGACTGCTACCACTGCTACCACTGCACCCCCTGTAGTTACGCCCCTGATCATAGATGCCTCACCTTCTTGAAACATGGCCTTTTTGGCAATTCTGACATTTCCTGACGGCATAGTGTTTTGATATAAAGATTTCAGCTTGGTATACTATTTTCTTTTACAGATTTGGAGAAGCTGTGAATGGAAATTTAGTGGTGGGAACATTGGCCTGGCCTTCACCCTGGGTCATTGTTATTGGGTCTTTCTTCTCTACTTGTGGAGCTGGTTTGCAAAGCTTGACAGGAGCTCCACGTCTCCTTCAAGCTATATCCCGAGATGGCATTGTACCTTTCCTGAGAGTAAGTCAACTTTATAATATGTAGAAAAAGTTTCCTTAGAGTGCTGATAATGGTAATGATTTTAGAAAAACATAATCATACGTTACTCTTGCCATGGATAAAATAACCAACAAGGCTTGATTCACCAAATGCACTAAAAATAGAAGTATTTTCAAAGGTGGTATTCACTAAAAATACAGTCACATGTAAGTATGAACACCCTATGTGAAGCATATACTGACGTATCCTTCAAACATTATATTACAATAAGGGCTTGTCCCCACGGTCCGGGTTTTCACCAGGTTTTACAGACAGTTTTTGGTTTTGAAAACTGTCTGTAAACCGGGTGTGAACCTTTTACACGGACTTCAATGGAAAACCCGTGTAGCAGTCCCCACTTCACGGATTTTCCGCCAGATGGTTTTTTAGACCGCCGACAGTACGAAAAACATTGAACATGTTCATTCTTTCGCCCAGTTTTCGGGTGGAACTTGAACATGTAGGCACGAAAGGAGAGAGCTTGATCCGCAAACCGCAGACAAAACCCTTCCCCTTTTGTGCCGTGTACACGGCCCCTAAACAGAGCAAATATCGGTCAGGATTTCCGACCAGTATTTGTCCTGTGTCGTGTAAATGGTCTCTAAGGGTAATTTAATTGGTAAAATAAAAACAAGAATAAACTGAATTAGTAATATCTATTACGCATAGATGGTCCCTGTCACATTGCAAAGTCCATTTTCACCTAGGTTCTAGTCTTCTGACAAAGTAAGCAATCTTAGATACAATGAAGAATTCCTAGTGAAGTCTATGATGCCATACCATTACATTTTCATTTTACTTTATATTTGATGTTAGGTTCTTTTGATGAAATTCTGTACTATATTTGGATTTGGTAAAAAAAAAAAAAAATATATTCTGGAGCTGTGGCCGAATAAGTCCTTGTGTACTTATGGGTAAATATAAAGCGAGTCTGTTGGGTGGTTTATGCTGCCCTATCTAAGAGCAGAATGTGATAGAGGGAGACAAGCTGAGCTCCATGATATATAGGTTTATATGATTTAGACCAGGCATCCTCAAACTGCCGCTGTAGGGAAACTACAACTCCCATCATGCATTTATATAATCTATAACAGAGGGCTTGATGGGAGTTGTAGTTTCCCAACACCTGGAGGGCCGCAGTTTGAGGATGCCTGATTTAGAGTAATAAAAAGCAAAAAAAGGGGAGGGAGCCTGCTTTTCACATCCAGCTTCCGGCTCCCACTTTCTTTTCAGTCTGTGGGCAGTTCTACAGCAATGACTGACGTATCAGCTCTGCTATTCCTAACTAAGCCAGTAAGAGGGACATTGCTAAAGGATTAGTTTCAACACCCAGGCACAAGGCTACACAGCTCTAAAGGGTTATATATAGTTTGTCAGTAAGAAAGATAAACAAGCTCATGTGCTACTGAGAAGACACAGCAGGGAGTGACGTCACCAGCCCAGCCAGGGCTGCTGGAGCAGAGCGAGGTGGTCTGTAACCTAGGGAAGCTTGTGTATACAAAGAGTAGCAAAATCAGAACAGCAGTGTATTTGGTAACAGTCTTTATTTATCTTTGCCTACATGTTTAAAACTAATCACTGTAGTGATAATATCCCTTTCAGAGACAATGAGAGTCCTGCTTACCTCGTCCAAATACAGTGATTGACAGCTTTTCCTGTATCAGTGTGTGTACAGCGCAAACTGTCGATCACTGTATGTGGTCTGGTCAAGAAGTACTAAACTGCTGTTTACTCAGAAATCCTACTTCAAATCATATAAAGTAATGTTTTACAGGGCTCAGCTTCTCTCTATCATATACTGCTCTTAGAGAGGGTAGCATAAGCTACCCTTAAAGGGAACCTGTCAGGTGGTTTATGCTTTCCATTAAAGGGATAAACCTGTCAGGTGTTTTGATGCTTTCTGAGAGAGGAATGATAGAGGGATAGAAGCTGAGTTCTGTGATATATAGGGTTATATGATAGAGGAGAGAAGCTGAGCTCTGTGATACATAGGGTTATATGATAGAGGAGAGAAGCTGAACTCTGTTATATATAGGGTTATATGATAGAGGAGAGGAGCTGAGCTCTGTGATATATAGGGGTATGTGATAGAGAAGAGGAGCTGAGCCCTGTGATATATGGGGTCATATGATAGAGGAGAGAAGCTGAACTCAGTGATATATAGGAATATATGATAGATGGACAGAAACTGAGCTCTGTAAAACATAGGCTTATATAATTTAAATCAGGACTACTGAGTAAAAAGCAAAGAAAATACTAATAAAGAAAGTAAAAGTATTCTTCCCCTGTCCCCATTCAGTGATTGACAGTTTTCTCTGTACACACATTGATACAGGGAAAGCTGTCAGACATTGTATGTAGGGGGGTACGCAAGACCTCTTTTGTCACTAAAGGAGTCCAGTCAGAATTTCCTCTCTCTACTTTGTCATGTTAATCTATGTTTGAAAACAAAAAGAAAAAGGAATACGCTCACCAGTGACTCCCTTCAAGCTGGCTGTCCGCACCCTCCTGATTAATTGCAGTGCTCTGGGAAGGAGCCGTCGGCTGTAACGGCTTGTGGCAGAATGCAAATGTTTGTAGAAATCTTCCGGCACTTGCGCAGAGAGGAATCCAAAGGTATTATAGTAAAACGCACATTTTATTGGAAAAACTTAAAAAACATGGTTTAAAATCAACCGCATATCAACGCGTTTCGAACCTATCCTGACAGGATTAAGAGCCAAGACATATAGGCTCGAAACGCTTGTATGCGGTTGATTTTAAACCATGTTTTTTAAGTTTTTCCAAAAATGTGCGTTTTATTAATACCTTTGGATTCCTCTCTGCGCAAGTGCCGGAGATTTTTACAAACATTTGCATGTTAATCTATGTAACACAGAGTCAGCTTCTCTCCCTCTATATCCTGCTCTTGGGGCAGCATAAACCATCTGACCAGAAAAAACAGGGAATGAGATAAATTTCTGGGTTTCTAAGAAACATTTTATCATATTTTGCATCTTTGTGCTGAACTTGCTTGGATTTCCTGGTCTGGACAATAGATGATTCCCTGAACAGAGGAATAATTGATGTCCAGTTGTTTAGGAAACCTTGTTAGGCTAGTTTCGCATTTGCTTTGTAGGTTCTGTTTGGATCATGATGGACACCATTGATTAAAATGGGATCCGTCGGGTTTCCGACTTGGTGTCTGTTGTTTCAGTGGAAAGAGTATTGTTGCAGTGCGATTTTTTATTTTCCAAAATTTTCACATCCGCAGTAGAGGCTCTGACACAGATGCTGCCTAGCCCTAGACTCACATTCATCTATAGTCTAATTGAAGCTCTTCCAAAGTCCTGTTGATTTAGGCACAGCGACATCACACATTTAAAAAAACCAAACTGAATACAACATTTTCTGATCACTTATACCTGGCCTAATGCAACCAGTAACAATTTTTGGAATTTTTTTGTGCATTATGCTTCTTTTCATTTCCTTTAACTTCCACTTTATTCCTGTTTGTAAGATTTCTACACTTGAATGTCAGGAAGGTGAAATTTAATAGCGCGCATGTTAATACTTGGTACTTTGCCTTTGATCATGCTTTGCACTTTAATTTTTTTTTTCATAGGTTTTTGGTCACGGAAAAGCTAATGGGGAACCAACCTGGGCTTTATTGCTGACTGCCTGCATCTGCGAGATTGGCATCCTCATTGCATCTCTGGATGAAGTTGCTCCAATTCTTTCTATGTATGTTTATTGTGCATTAGTCTCTTTATGTGTTACCTCTTTAAACATAAATCTCAGATTATTTTGTTTATTTCCACTGCCCTAAACCTTAGATTCTTTGGTGACAGCTTTTAACTTTTTAGTTCCTGTCTTTTCTTCTTCTTCTTCTCTGTGACTGCAGGTTCTTCCTGATGTGCTACATGTTTGTGAATCTGGCCTGTGCAGTGCAGACGCTGCTGAGGACACCCAACTGGAGGCCACGCTTTCGATATTACCACTGGTGAGTGATGGCCTGAATATATGACAAGTGGAAATGACTGCTTGACTTTTAACAAATTATGCAGATATCACATACAAATAAATACCGTATAATATCTTTTATTAGAGGAAATCGCCCATCTCTCCACTAAGGGTATGTTCACACGGCGTTTTGGATCCGAAAATCGCATCCAAAAGCGCAGTCAGTCGGATCCAAAACACATCCAACATACAGGTGCTTGTTTGGATGCATTTTGGCTGCAGCAGGATCGCCCCCTATAGCTTTAAATAGGGCTCCTGCTGCCTCTCTCGGATCAAGAACTGACATGTCAATTCTTTGAATGGATCCGAAAGACGCATCAGAAAGATGCAAGTAAAAACATATCAGCGGTCACTCATCTCAACGTGTCTGAAATGAATGTTTTATATTGAAAGCTATGTAACTCACACTGCACATTGTTAGATGCGTGTTTGGGTCTGTTTAGGGTCTGAAACATTGATCCAAACACAGATCTATAAACGTATGTAAATACGCACTCAACACGCTGTGTGAACATACCCTTATCCTACTCCACCCTTCCCCCCCCAACTTATCATTCACTCTGAAAAACTGCTAAAGGTCATTCTTGAGAGATAAGACAAGTATAGGAAGGAGGGAGCACAGAGAGACAGCTGAAAGCTCTAAGAAGTGTTATAACTTACATTAGTGCTTACTCTCTAATGTCCTCCATGTTACTGTGTTTGAGGTAGTGCTGCAGAGCAATAGGGAACCAGGATTCCCTCTTCTGTCTGTGCACAGTGTATGGGAGACATCATAGAAGCTGGTCCCCACCCACTAGCTCAGGGAAAGTGAAAATGAGAGATGGAACTGGCAGAGGGGTGCACTTGTGAAAAATGCCATATACAAGCAATCCAATGGCCAGGCAATATATTCTCTCAAAATGTCATTTAACTGAGGTCAAAGCTATTTTCCTTCTTCCAGTTGTCTTCTTTTTCAACAAATAAGGTGGGAATAGTTGTCATCCCTCAGTAATTCTCACTGTATGAATAAATAAAAAGTACTGCAGGGACTGAGAGACTGGGTAAGCCCATAGGCCCTAACATTTTACATACATAGTGGGATTGCAGCCAGTAGACGGCTGTAAAGTTGTAGCTTAGGCGACTGTGGTTTTTGCTATTTGGAAGGAGATTTATTGTTATCTTCATACATTTGTCTCCAAATACCCAGGTTTTAAGTATTGTCTACTTGCAATATAAATACACTCACATTATGTCTTTTTCAGGACTCTTTCGTTCCTTGGAATGAGCCTTTGTTTATCATTGATGTTTATCTGCTCCTGGTATTATGCTCTTGTGGCCATGCTGGTTGCTGGTCTAATCTACAAATACATTGAGTACCGCGGGTAAGCATATATAACACCTGTTCAAAAATAGCTAATTGTGGTATTGCTATTTTATGTCTCCAATAAAAAAGACTTGAATTAAATTGATGGTGATAGGACTCAACCAGTATGTTAAGTTGAATGCCATTCTTGGGTAACTTTCCTTTAAAGTTAGAGGTTGTTGCCTTAGTTATTTTTTTCTTATTACGTCTTTTTATAAGTCTTCCTATACCTCCTGCAGAGCAGCATCCTCAATGCATAAAGCTGCTAACAAAATGCTTAGCAGTAAAGATGTGGTTTCCATTCTCTCCATGGTTTTGCTTATGGGAAATTGTCCTTTGATGTTCAAAAAAGCTCAGCTCAAGTCTTTGAAGACCTTAAAACTTTTTTCACTTGATTTCACTCTCCCTTACGTCATTTGGCTAATTGTACCAAAGATATAAGATTTTTATTAACCTGTAAAGCTGTGACTGGTAAAACCAAAAATGCTTCTTGAATAGTTTTTCCAGTCTGAACCAGGGAAAGTTTGTATCCGCTACCTTTGTTTGTGTCTCGGACTGTGTTGAAGGATGCATTAGTCCTCATTTTTTTGCCAGGAAACTAATCATTCAGAGTTTGGACCACCCCTATATGATGTACACTACAGTTATGACTTTTTAACCTTTTTGGAAATTTTAATTATCCTGATGTTGCATTTGATGAACTTTTGCTTATATGTTAGCTTTCTGGTGTTCTTTTGTTATTTTCATTGAAAATCCTCCCGCACCCATTGTAATTTTACTTTTGTCTTATAGCGAAACGAAAAATCATAGTACTTCATTATGTAAAGCATAAAAAAAACCTATAAATATAAAATACATAAATATGCAATGTTTATTTATAATTAAAGGTTTAGAAGCTTGTAATTTTGTTTGAAATACGGTAAAATACGGTAGAATGAAGAATTTGAAAGCAATTTAACTCATGTATTCGACATTTCAAAAGTAAATGGAAATTGGCTTTCTTGTGAAGACAAAGAATTTTACAGAAAACAGATAGAAATAGGAGGCCGTGTGGGATACACGACTGAGAAAATGGCTTCTATGTCAATGACCAATCCTTCAAAACGTCTAAGAAGGTCCTCAGAACAGTCAACAAGCCAAAAGCAAGAGTTCACTAGTAGTAGTACTAATGAAGAAGATGACAAGTGCAACACATTCATAAACAGCAATTCACAAACTTAATTAATTTTTGGCCATTTATTGTGTGTTCTTTTCATTTGCAAAAAACGACTTTGTACAATTATCAACTGTTGTTTTATACTTCACCGTAATATAATATATCTACAGGTGCAGAAGCATTTTTCACAATTTCACAGTTGTTTTGGGGTGTTTTAGACCAATATATTTCATATTAAAAGAACATCAGAAAACTAACATATAGGATATTTAAAATTTCCAAAAAGGTTAAAATGTCATAACCCGAATATACACTATACTACAATGCAATTTCCTATTTAAATGGTGAACCTGTCACATAGATTATGCCCCCCTTGCTGAGGACAGCACAAGTTAGTAACAGACATGCTGTTTCCAGTGCGGTGTCCCTTATTCTGTAAGATGCAGCAGTTTCAGAGTATTTAATGCTTAAATCTGGCAGTTTTCAATTATAAGAGTCCAGCTTATTCATTAAAAGTGTCAGTTTAATTCATACCCCGCCCATCTGAGGTTAGCCCCACCCACGTCACAACCGATTAACTTATTACTTTGAATAGGTAGAAACCTGTGAATAACTGACAGGTGGACGGGGATAACACCTGTTCATGAATAAGTTGGACTCTTTTCTGGCTGAAAACTGCCAGATTTAAGCATTAAAGAGAACCTGTCACATAGATTATGCCCCCCTTGTTGAGGACAGCACAAGCTAGTGACAGACATGCTGTTTCCAGCACTGTGTACCATATTCTGTAAGATGCTGTCGTTTTTGAGTATTTAGTGCTCAAATCTGCAGTTTACAGCCAGAAAAGAGTCATTCAAAGAGTCATTTGAGGCTAGCCCCGCCCAGTTTAACTGATTAACCTGTTACTTTGAATAGGTAGAAACATGTGAATAACTGTCAGTGGGCGGGGCTAGCCTTTGGAGGGAGGGGATAACACCAGCTCATGAATAAGGTTTGAGCATTAACTGCACTAAAACTAAAGCATCTTACAGAATAAGGGACACAGCGCTGGGAACAGCATGTCTGTCACTAGCTTGTGCTGTCCTCAGTAAGGGGGGCATAAATTATGTGACAGGTTCCCTTTAAATACTCTAAAACTCCTGCACCTTACAGAATAAGGGACACAGCACTGGAAACAGCATGTCTGACACTAGCTTGTGCCGTCCTCAGTAAGGGGGGCATGAGCTATGTTCACATGCTCCAGAAAAAAGGTCCTATAATCTGTTCAGCTTTTAAAAGGTTTGCTCTTGATTTTGCAAAAAGGATGTACTGGTCAGGGGAGGGACAACATAGGAAAAAAAAAATGACTTGCCTATAAAACTTCCTTTGTTCCAGCATGGCTGCTAGCTCCAATGCTGCGTGCTGATGATGTCACATACATTGGTCACGTAACACTGCAGCCAATCTCTTGCCTTTGTGGTCTCTTCCTGAATGAAAGGCACATGACTGTTGAGGCCAGTGTTTGGCTGCAGCATCATGTGCCATTGGCAGAAAGCATCGGAGATGGATTCACAGGTGAGTAAAAGTTCTTTTTTTTTTTAACATTTTGCTTCACTCCCAACCAGGACAGCCTTTTTGTAAAAGCATGGGCAAGCCTTTTAAGGCACGTTTCTTGTACCAGTATGTTTTATGGTGTTTGTAGGCATAATTTATATCTAGGTTAATGCACAATATTTCTAGATCATCGGTCTATTATACAGAATATTAACTGCAACAGGTAATCAAATGTGACTCTAGTGAAAGACTAGCTCAACAATGAGGTATTCCAGCTTTCATTATACCATACTTTGATATACAGGGCTGAAAAGGAGTGGGGAGATGGAATCCGTGGGCTTTCACTCAGTGCTGCTCGATATGCTCTTCTAAGACTGGAAGAGGGGCCACCACATACAAAAAATTGGAGGTATGTATATTAAAAAAAATGTATAAGTAAGAAAATATTTGTTCCCTCCTTATAACTGAGTATAATCATCTTTTACTGCAGGCCTCAGTTGCTTGTTCTAGTTCGAGTGGATCAGGAACAAAATGTTGTTCATCCCCAGCTCCTTTCATTAACCTCTCAGTTAAAGGCAGGTAAAGGACTGACCATTGTTGGGTCTGTGTTAGAAGGGACATATTTGGAGAATCATCCTCAGTCTCAACATGCTGAAGAGGTAAATGGCATGTATTCTTATTTTACACTTTAGATATATACAGTGGGGAAAATAGGCACCTGATACAGGTCTGTAATTTTTATCATGGATACACTTCAACTGTGAGAGACACAATCTAGAAGCTCTCCTACACTGCACTCATTACCTGTATTAACTGAGCCTGTTTGAACTTGCCACCTGTATAAAAGACGCCTGTCCACTCACTCAATCAATCATACTCCAACTTCTCCACAATGGCTAAGACAAAAGTGCTGTTTAAGGACACCAAGGACAAAAGTGTAGACCTGCACAAGGCTGAGATGTGCTACAGGACAATAGGCAACCAGCTTGGTGAGAAGGCAACAACTGTTGGCGCAATTATTATGGAAGAAACACAAGAGGACTGTCAATCTTCCGCAGTCTGGGGCTCCAAGCAAGATCTCACCTTGTGGGGTAAGGATGATTCTGAGAAAGGTCAGGAATCAGCCCAGAACTACATGGGAGGACATGGTCAATGACCTGAATAGAGCAGGGACCACAAAGATTACCATTAGAAACAAAATACGCCGTCATGGACTAAAATCCTGTAGAGCATGCAAGTTCCCTCTGCTCCAGTCAGCACATGTCCAGGTCCATTTGAAGTTCACACATGACCATCTGGATGATTCAGTCAAGGCATGGAAGACTAAGATAGAACTTTTTGGTATCAACTCCCCTCGATGTGTTTGGAGGAAGAAGGATGAGTGCAACCCCAAGAACACTGACCCAAATGTGAAACGTGGGTTGAAACATCATACTTCAAAGGATATTTTCAGTAAAAGTGACAGTAAACCTGCACTGTATTGAAGGGAGGATGTGTGAGATATGTATCGCAAGATTTTGGCCTACATCTTCTTTCCCTCAGTAAGAGCACTGAAGATAGCTTGTGGCTGGGTCTTACAGCAGGACAATGACCCTAAACACACAAAGAAGCAACTAAGGAGTGGCACTGTAAGAAGCATTTCAAGGTCCTGGAGTGGCCTATCCAGTCTCCAGACCTGAACTCAATCGAAAATCTTTAGAGGGAGCTGAAATTCAATGTAGCCCAGCGACAGCCCCGACACCTGAAAGATCTGGAAAAGATCTGAATAGAGGAATGGGCCAAAATCCCTGCTGCAGTGCATGCAAACTTGGTCAAGAATTACAAGAAACATCTGACCTCTGTAATTGCAACAAAGGTTTCTGTACCAAATATTATGTTCTGTTTTTCTATTGTATCAAATAGTTAATGCAATAAAATGCAAATGACTTATTTAATAATCATACAATGTGATTTTATGGATTTTTTTTAGATTCTGTCTCTCACAGTTGTAGTGTACCTATGACAAAAATTAAAGACCTCTCCCTTCTTTGTAGGTGGGACAACTGGCAAAATCATCAGTGTATTAAATACTTATTTTCCCCACGGTTTTCTTAAAAAATGCAGCTGTTTTATAATCCACGCTTCTAATTTTTTTCTCATATTTTTCTAGTCCATACGTAGGCTGATGGAAGCTGAAAAGGTAAAAGGTTTCTGCCAGGTAGTTATATCTTCCAATATTCGAGATGGGATTTCTCATCTGATTCAGTCCAGTGGCCTTGGGGGGCTACAACATAATACTGTCCTAGTTGGATGGCCACGTAATTGGAGACAGAAAGAAGACCACCAAACATGGAGAAACTTTATTGGTAATACACCTTGGTTTTACTCTGTCTGCTATGCTCTAGGTACAAATAGAGATTTGTGAAAATCATCTGTAAATGTCATAACCGGATATGTTATTACCTGTTACTTTTATCATTGTAGAACTTGTTAGGGAAACTACTGCTGCTCATCTGGCTTTGATGGTCACCAAAAATGTGGCAATGTTCCCTGGAAACCAGGAAAGATTTTCGGAAGGAAATATTGACGTCTGGTGGGTGGTCCATGATGGTGGTATGCTGATGCTCCTGCCATTCCTTCTGCGGCATCACAAGGTAACCATTTGCTTAAACATCTATAGTCTGATATGTAAAAGTTAAGGAAATCACAGAATAGTGGAGAATATTTAACTGAAGACTTATCTAAAAGTCTTCCTGCAGCATACATTTTTAGTGCTGGTGGATGGTATATCCATACCTCCCAAGTATCCCTATTTTGATGGGTCAGTTCCTATTTTTAACCCTTGTCCTTTTGAGCTCTTTAAATGTCCCTTTTTTTATTTGAGAAATAGATTTGCATCAATAAACTGACTACCTTGCTTTAAAAAGTATCGGATTGCTCTCTAGCTGTATATTCCATAACAACTTACTTAATATTGCACCATTAAATACAATGCAATCCTGAAAATGTCTTCCTTCTTGGCTAAAAAGTTGTCATGTATGTGTTTGGGCATGGTTAGAGGCGTGCCTTGGTGTGATGTCATGTGTTTGGGCGTAGTTAGAGGCGTGACCTGATGTGTTCCTCTTTGCAATCTCTAAAAGTTGGGAGGTATGGGTATATCCCACACAATATTGTACATGAATGAAGCAGGCTCAGGAGCCGAGTTCCTACTATCAGCAGCAGGCGTCAGTTGTAAGATACAGCTAACATCCTACTGAAGTACCCAGAAAGGGCTACAGTTAATAGTGGCTGATAATAGCAACTAAAACCAGAGCTGTTTTATTCCTATCATCCACTAAAGATAAAATATAAAAAAAATTACATTTAAAAAAACAACTTAATCTTGAAAAATACTTTATTATAAAAAAAAAAACTTAAAATGGTAAATGCTGTAAAACAAAACCCAGAAACTTATAAAAGTTATAAACTATGTAGCCGAAGGTAGTGGCATTAAAAATACAACTCACTGCGCAGATGAGCCCTTAGCTACATTTATTGCTTTCAGAATGCAGATTTAAAAAGAAAAAAAGGAGGTTCTGAAGGGTTAATACGAAGCTAAACAACTGGTTTTATTCATCTTTTCATTGTTTTCTGTGTCATAGACAAGATTTTATTCATCTTTGACTTTTTGTCTTGATTGAACGTAATTGTTATAGCCATCACATATATTCATACAACATAAAACATCAATAGAAACATTTCTCTTGGCAGTCATTTTGTTATGGCCTTTTTTTTTTTTCAACCTACAACTTTTAAAAATGCTACTGCAAGAAATATTTCAGAAGCAGTTTGCTGGCTTTATTACACAGGATGAACTGTGTTAACCTTTCAACTTACTAAAGATCTAATAAAAATTAGCATTTAAATAATTTGTTTCCAATAAGGACACTGCGGTAATGGCTACTGAAAATGGGGTTTCCTATTTATATCAATAATAAATAAAAAATAAATAGTGATTCTTGCAGTGATCTTTTTGGAATATTGAACTATACTTGTTGATCGATTTCATGTTGCCTAGATAAAAAGTCAACCAATTGTTTCAAAAACAAAAGAAATTTACTAACAATTAGAAAATTTGAGTAATATGAAGCTAGTGAAAACTAAATTGATTTCCAGTTCAGAAACCTAGGGTAACTTTATGATATAGCTATGGCTATAGTATTCAAGATAATAGATGCCCCATTAAAAACATGAAAAACACAAAATGTATCAGTCAAATGTTAACTATTCTCAAATCTAATATACTTTATCTGAAATATTATAACAGTAGCTAATGGCGTTGTATTTGGTGCAATAAAAACAACAGATTCAGATAATCACAATGTATAGAAAATGCTGTTTGCACAATTTTCTTTGATACAGATCATGTTGAAGGCTCAATCAACAGTCTGCCATTCTGTATTGGTCCCATCTGTCTCTGTTGCCTTCTTCCATCACCTTGATATCCTAAAGGCACCTCCCCACCTGTTTCTCACTAAAAACACCAAGATTTCCTGCAAATATTTGAAGGTAGCTATAAAGAAAGTATACCAACCAGTCTGCTTTGTGGTTGTCTAAGAAGTTCTGGACGACTGAATTATAACCGCACCAAGCAGAAGTTTCAAAGCCACTCGTAACTTTTGTGAAACTCAAGTCATTGATGAGTGTATGAATCTGGGTACTATCAAGTATTCCTGGTTGTAGTTTTGCAGTACTCAGTCCTGGGACTGATCTGTAACAGTGTTTGAAGCAGTCACCATCTTTGTTCAAACAAATTGCTTCATCATTCCCAACCTTATATGGAGTGGTGTCAGAATGATTTTTTTTGCCACCTGAACCCAATGACTCATGGATTATGCACCTACGGCCACATTTACCCTTGAAGGCCTTGTCCTTTCCTTACAATGATCTCGATTTGCCATACTATCCCACATGTAGATGAAACTAGGGTAATTCATGTTTACATGTCAAGCCTTCAATTTAACATTTTCTTAGATCAACATGAAAAGACCTCTGATGCTTGCGATACCAGAATCTTTCTAAGACCATTAGGAGTTCTGTTAGAGACGGTCTGCAAAGCCACATTCAGTACGTATGTTAAGTATTAGTACAGGATACCATATTAAAGTACTTTATCTAGGCCAACGTGAAAGAGTCCTTCTCTCTGTCAAAAGCATTCCAAGTACTTGTATTGAAAGTAGTAGTCCAGGGAGGGTACCGCAGTATACATGTACTTTATCTAGGCCAAAGCGTGAAAGAAGTCCTTCTTCTCTTGTCTGATAAGCTGTCACTGAGAGGTTTTACTACAAATTGACGTGGGAAGCATGCAAATTAAACATTTTCACCATTCATCATTATTAAAAATTCTCTACCATTTTTGTTTTAGCTGCTCCCTTCGTGATCCATAGTGTACAGCTGGTCTCTTGGGGATACGACCAGTGACCAGAGCTCCTCAGTCCTGACCACACATACTCCGATATCACTTCTCCTCTCAGGCAGCTAATTTCATTTGCTTTCCTGCTTAGTAAGCACACACACTCACTGCTAAGCGAGTGTTCAACCCCAGGGGCTTTCATTCCCCTCCCATACTCTGTACTTCTTAATAATTAGTGAAACACTTGAAAATAAATAAAAGGAAGAAAGAAACCCACATTCTGGTTGCTGCAAGGATTTGAACGTTAAACCCCTATGCTGGAAGGCATAAATACTAACCACTCAGCTACATTGTAGCAACTCACAGTTCTTGTATTTTAGGTTAACTGACGTTATACAAACAAACCTTTGTTTGACTAGAGTGAGCACACTGTGAGGAAAGGCATGGTGATGTCAAGAATGCTGGGTCCCATGATATGCAGTTCAAACAAATCCTATACACCCTCTTTTGAACACACTGAAAGCTGAAGCAGGACAAACCAAGCATAGAATTCCTTTGTGGTAAAACCCCTTTAAGCTCCCAGCTTTAGACAGTTCCTTCGGTTTAGCCTAGATGTAAAAACTTTATGTTTGCTTTGACATGCTGAGTTCATACCACATAATTAAAGGGGTTGTCCATGTCAGAAAAAAATACACCTTCCTCTGGTCCTTGATTCCTGCATTGATCACTCTCTGGTCTTCTGTTTACAATCTTCTACTTCCAAACGGGTGCGTCGTCACTGCAGATGCTGATTTGCTGCAAAGGTCATCTTCCTTTAATATTCATCACCGTTTGGAAGTAAGAGCTACAGACAGTCATATTAGGAGAGGCACAATCAGCAGCTGTAGATGAAAGTTGTCAACAGACGATCAGAGGGAGAGGACTATAAATTTTTATTTTTCTTAATGGAACCCAAAGAGCATTACATTATTTTTTATGACATGTACAACCCTTTTAAGTACCTTTTGGGAGAACTGTGCGGCTGTTGAACAGCTTCTTTTATATTCAGTTCCACTGCTACCAGTTGTCCTGCATTTTTCTAGTATCTGAAAATGAAAGGCCAGGCAGTGTGGTAAACAGTGGTATTAGTATGTTTTTCCTGTGTGGCACAGGTTGCCATGCTGATTCCAAAGCTTGTAGGGAGCCTTAAGCTATGTTCACATAAATTATTATGACGCTTGGTTTGCAGTGCTGATTGTAAACCAAAACCAGGAATGGCTCCAAAAACAAAGAGAGGTACAAGTCTTTTCATTATACTTTTTTTGTCTGCAGTCTTATTCCTAGTTTTTGTTTATAATTAGTGCTGCACACTAAGCGTCAAAATAAGTTGTGTCAACATAGCCTAAAACGTACTTGGCTTTACTCCAAAATATGCAAGAGTGTATTTGCCACAACCGTAACAAAAAACACTTGGATTTTTTAAGCAGCTGATCAGGAAAGAGCTAGTTTCTCAGCAAAAGAAGCAAAAATGTATTATTTGCGATGTATGACCATGCCAAACAATGTAAGAGATGAGTGGATTACAGAATGTTAAATAAAAGCAATGTAAAAGAGATTAAAAGAACAAACCATTCAGTATCTCAAAGACTAGAGCTAGTTGAGCGACACTATGGTCATTTTTGGCTTTGGCACCCCATAACACCCTAAATTTCTTCAAACAATTAGGGATTAAATAAAAATGGTTGGATTAATACCTATAAGGCTATGTCTACACTGCAGTGGACAAAAAACGACCTGAAAACGAACTACTAAAAACGTTCATGAAACTGAGTTTTCTGTCCACTGCCTGTCAAAAGCAGCTGAAAAAACGGCCGTTTTTTGGAGCGTTTTTCGTTTTTTGGAGCGTCTTTGCTCTGCTTTTTAATGTATGCACAAATTAAGCCATTGGATGTAAACTACACCCTACAGGTGGCGTTAACATGTTAAGTAGTCACTTCCTTTAGATCACTGTAGCCATTGTGAGCACATTGTCCTTTGTGTGCTGCTGCTGCGTGCTACTACTTTATTAAATTTTGCACCAGATTCTTGCACCAAAATCCACAAAAACCCACATTATCTTTCCATATAGCAAGATAACTGTATTAGCGTCAAAATCTGCAAAGAAAAGGATTTTAGTGCCAGACTCCCAAAAAACGCATTATTGTGCCAAATTCCATAAAAAAACCCAAAAAACGTTTTAATGTCAGAAGCGAGATCACTTTATTAGCGGCAACATTTTTTAAAGATATGGATTTTAGCGCCCAAATCGTAAAAAAAAAAAACGGATTCTGGCGCCGAATTCCGTAAAAAAACATAATTTTTTGCATCAAAAGCTAGATTGCTTTATTAGCACCCAAATCTGTAAAGATACGGATTTTAGCACCAAAATCCGTAATAAAAACGGAATCTGGCGCCAAAATCCGTTAAAAACTTATTTTTTTGTGCGTCAGAAGCGAGAAAACTTTATTAGCGCCAAAATATGTTCAATAAAGAATTTAGTGCCAAAATCCGTTAAAAAACGGATTCTGGCGCCCAAAATTCTTTAAAAAAAAACATTTTTAGCGCCAGAAGCGAGATTTTATTAGCGCCAAAATATGTTCAGTAAATGATTTTAGTGCCAAAATCAGTAAATAAACACGGATTCTGGTGCTAAAAATCCGTAAAAAAGCGTTTATTTTTAGCGTCCGACGTGAGATAATTGGATTTTGGCGCTAATAAAGTTTAAGAAAAGGATTTTAGTGCCCAAATCCATAAAAAACTTATTTTTTATCGTCACAAGCGAGATAACTTTATTAGCGCCAAAATCTGTAAAAAAAACCCCTATTTTTAGCCCAAAAAATATGAATTGCGCAAAAATAGTTAGCGACCAAAGCATGATCATTTTATTACGAATGGTACAGACAAGGACACATCAGACACTTGTATGTAAATTTGATAAGGTACAACCTTTGTTACCACCCATTATAGGTGTAACTTGGGTGTCTGGGAGGGTTTTCATTGAAAAATCACGGCAAACGCCGCAAAAACGCGCCAAAAGACGTCCAGCGCTCTCCATAGACTCCTGTAGTAAATTTTCTGCCCTGCTCTTAGGTTTTTTGGAGCATGTTGCAAAATACGACCAGTGAAAAAAACGAGCAGAAAAAAGCTCAGTGTAGACAGCAGGAGGGTTTTACAATAGAAGTCTATGGGAGAGGATTACAGTCGTTTTTAGAAAACGAAAAACGCTGAAAAAACCGACTTTTTTCTGTGCAGTGTAGACAGAGCCTAACAACCAACAGCTACACTTAAATAATATCAAATAAATAATCGCAATGCTCTTTGTCTACTAAGGTTTGGAAGAGGTGTACAATGCGGATTTTCACTGTGGCTCAAATGGATGACAACAGTATCCAGATGAAAAAGGATCTCACCACCTTCTTATACCACCTGAGAATAAATGCAGAAGTTGAAGTAGTAGAAATGGTACGTTTTAATGACTAGCATTTTAGATAAATATGGTTAGAGAGCGAGGGAAAAAAAAAAAAAAAGAAAAAGGGGTCTGCCTTATTTTGCAAGCATGCTAGAGTCACTGATGCTCCCTGAACTCTACATAGCACTTACTAAGCATTTTCCCCCACAGAAAGCTAGATCTTCAAACTCCACTATTTTAGTAGGGGTGTCCAACATGCCCAATCTTTTTGGATGACTTTAATCTAATATGTATAGCTTTAACCGGGTTACTCTAAACAATTTTTCCTCCAAATTTAAAATGGTTCCTTGTGTAAAACAAAGAAATACAAATTAACCGAATATGAGCTGTACCTTTTGATATTTTATTTACTGACTCTTTAGATAATATACAAATTGTATCATACCTTTTAATTTGTCCAAGTTTTAATCTTTGAAAAGTCTGGCAACTCATGGATGTTTTCAAATGAATATTAAGGAATGGAACCACATGCATACAAACACCATAATTGTCATTATTTGCCAACATGATAAAGTAAAATGTCATGAAATGCATTGTAGGATTTCCTTTAGTAATTATTTTATCCAATAAAGTAGAGCGAGTGCAACTTCCAAGCCTATGTCTGTACATCACAATCATCGATAATACTACACATTTTGCTTAAAATTGCTTATATTATTACCACCATTTATTCTGTTGCCTTCTAGCATGACAGTGATATTTCAGCATACACATATGAGAAGACTCTAGTGATGGAACAACGATCTCAAATTCTGAAACAAATGCATTTAACAAAAACAGAACGGGAGAGGGAAGTAAGTATGCAATATTCTGTGAGAACATAAATTGCAGGCAATGTTTGATTATGCAAATACAGTTTCAGTCCTGCTTTTAACCCTGTAAGGACACAGCTATTTTCGGATTTCTTTTTTTACTTCCCAAGAGCCATAACTTTTTTATGTATTTACCTACATTGAGATATGAGGGATTGTTTTTTTTGTGCAGAACAAGGCATACTTTTTAATGGTACCACTGAAATTCTTTGTGGGTAGAACGTGAAAAAAGCGCCATTTTTGTGAGGTTTCATTTTTATGGAGTTCACAGTTCGGTATAAATGACATATCGGCATTCTGCTACATCACATTTATATAGTTTTTACTTTATTTTAAAAAAAAACATTTTTAGGAAAATACAAAATAAAAAAAAATATTCTGCATTGACATTTTCTGAGACCAATAACCTTTTATTTTTCCACTAGAATAGCTGTGAGATTTTTTTTTTTGTGGAATGAGGTCTAGTTTCTGTTAGTATCTTTCTGGGAGACGGGATGATAAAAAATTACAATTCTGGAATTAGATTTTTTTTTTTTTTTTTACTGTGTGGAGTAAACAACATGATAGTATGTTAAATTGGACTTTTGGATGCTGTACTGATTGTTAATTTTTTCAAAAACGTATTTAACAATAAAAACTAGTTTCCCTAGGGAACTTGAACATGTAATCTTTTGTTCTATATAACAGAATTACAAGCATAGCAACTATGGACCACTTATTATGCCTGTGGCTGCTATGGCGAAAATAGCAGTCCACGTCACGGGGGTGAGGGTGATGTGTTTGGGGGCCACAACTCACTACAGACCCACATTTTAATCATTAAGACACTTCTAACCCACTATAAAACCTTTAAAGAATAAAATTCAGATACCAAATATGGACACTTACATAGCTTCTTTCCCATACAGATTCAGAGCATTACAGATGAATCGCGTGGTTCAATACGACGAAAGAACCCTACAAATTCTCGACAGCATCTTAGTGTTCCAGAAGAGCAAGTGGGAGATTGTGAGGAAAAGCCTGAGGAAGAGGTAAAATTGAATCCCATTTGATGTCTTGATGATGGCACCTTTAATATTGTAGCCTTAATATAAATCATCTTTACATTAAGGTAAAATTAATACATGATGAAAATGCAACAAGTACACCGCAATCTCCACCAGAGGAACCAGACACTACTCATGAAAAGGTGCACCTTACCTGGACAAAGGATAAATTTACAGCAGACAAAAATAAAGCAAAACTCCTAGCACTCCAGAAGGAATAAGAGACTTTTTCAACATGAAACCGTGAGTATGAGAGCAAACACACATAGATATATAATTGACGTGAAGCACTTCACGCAGTAAATTTTCTATAGAGCTAAGTCTTATGCAGCTTGTAACCATGGAGACACATAGGTCAGCAAAAGAGGTGCCAATCCAAAATTGCTTACTATTTAATAAAGCTGCATTGGAATAATAAAAAGAAAATGTCATCCTAATTAGCAGCCATGTTACACTCATGGTGGTCAAACAACTGGTAATTTTTGCTTTATTTTTTATGAAGTGAGGCATCACTATTTCCGTATTTTTGCATACACAGAAATCAACTTTTTGAAGTCCCAAAATGTATCAACATTTGTGCAATTGGTATTTTTTTCAAGCCAAAATAATTAATTTATCTACACAAATCAATTTGAACTTTTATTGACCACTTTTGGTCTTTTTACTTAATATATAATAGCTGGATATTTAGATATAGTTGAAAAGGCCGCCTGACATCATTCTAGATCATGATAGAAAAAGCTTCTTTAGCAGATACTGTGGATAGGCATTCTGGTGTCATTTAGGGATTTTATAGGAAGGATGTACCCTAAGCAAATCCACTGAAAAATGGAGAAAACAAACCTTTGTGGATGCTGTCACAACTGTCTCTAACCCATAGTCCTCTATAGTAAAATTTTTACAAAATATATATCTGTAGTATAGGGCGTTTCACTCCCTAAAGACCCCAAAGGTATTTTCTTAAAGCAGTAATTGACCTAATTAAATGAAATTTGAAATGGACATATCTTGGTCTATGAGAAACACGAGTTAATCAAGCATTTAAAGTGTCCTTCAAAAGCATATATACATGGACAAAGAGAAGGTCGGCTGTTCACTGTCCTGCTCAGTAGGGGTTCTTGCTTCCGATAGTGGTGTTGTGTACTGTGGAATAAACATTCATTGCATCTGCAGGTTACTATCCAGTATGAACCAGTACACAGCGGAACATCAGGTATTTATTGTCCAGACATACTGGAAGACAAAGTTGTTAGAAGCGGGCCACAAAGTATTTTCTTAGCAGTTTGCAGGTCAGAAGCCATCAGCAAAACTCATCATTCAGTATCTAGTGAAAAACTGGAAACCACTGGAACATTATTGAATGTTCACGGAAAAGACTATGGGGCAGAAAGTAAAAAATAGATGACTGTAAATTTTCACGGAAAAGTTAAGTATCCGCAAACTATCAGGTCAAAGAACTGCAGATCGGAAGCTGATCAGAGTGCATATTATGTCTCTGTTGTTCAAGATTTGAAGGCTCATGACCAAGAGTTGCGTACTATAATTGGTTCCAGATATTTGTCAACAGGAATTCATACAGAATGGATTACACTCGATCCACCGATAAAGCGTAGCTTCATTTGAGTGGTCACATTAATATCCATATTACCATATCCAGGCGAGGGAAAATCCTCACAATCTGCTTGAGAAACCTCTTTATGCTGAGAAACTTGTCACAACGCAACATTATCTGCCCGATCTTTCTCTACACAAGGCTGAAAACCCCAGTCTACATGGAAATATTCTAAGAGTTTGTAAATTAGTTGGATGAAGAAATCCTTACTGGTTACTTTCAGCAAGATATTGCCACCTTCTCCACCCACCTCTAATGCCACCATGGCTTAAATGACTTCATTCTTTGACGATTGTGTTATTTTCAAGGGACTTTTACTACTGGAATTCTTCCTACGGGTCATGTTCAAGTGAAACAACAAGCCACAGACTCTCATGGCACCAAGAGAAAACGTTTAGCTGTAAATTGAGACAGACTTATGATATTTTGGTTATCAAACAGCCAAGTGTTTAAGCTATTCTTTGTAGCAATGGTGAGCACTTTCAACACTTGCTATGATTTCCTCATGCTTCTGATAGGCCAAGGTATGTCGATGTCAGGTTTCTGTAAATTACTTTTGTTCATTCGATAACATTGAAATTAAGAAAAAAAAATCTTTTACCACATAACATGATGTGGTATTCCAACTTGAATAAATTGATACTTTTACTGTTCAAAAAGATTCCATGTAAAATTATTGTATTTTTTTCCCTAACCCATCCTTTTAATAAATCTGTTTTTTTAGCATGCATGGCTTAACTAAAATGTAATTCATTCTCAATCAGATCTAAATTTTACCCGAGTACGGTAGAACTTCAGTAAAAAAATGTCACGTCAGAAAGAATGTTGACATCAAAGAAAACGATAACTTTAATAGTTTATTATAAAAGACGAATATGTAATAAAAAAGGAGGAGCTGGTATAGTCACTACTCACAAAAAGTTGCGGATATTACCCTTTTGGGTAAAAGTTATGGAAAATGTAAACATTTTCATGCCACAGTGGTATTTTATCCTGAAAGTAGGCCATTTAAGTCATAGCATGCATTGTTGATTTTCTCATCTCAAACAATTTAATGAGACAAAAGAAAACAGTGGAGGGTATACACCGTCAAAAAATGTCACTCTTAACATGTCATGTGGCCTTGAGCATCAATTAGAGCTTGAAAATGACATCTTATATTGTTCACAAGTCGAGTTACTGATTGCTGAGGCACGGCCTTCTACTCTTCTTGAAGGGCGTCCCTCAAGTAATTTGAGGTTCAGGAGTACAGTTACAAACTTCTACATGGCAACTCAACTGATCTCACAGGTTTTCTTGGGGGTTCAAGTCTGGAGAAAGTGGAGGCCACTCAATTTGAGGTAGCCCAGTCTCCAACAGACATTCCCTAACGATGTGACCTAGAGCACGGTCGTCCATTAAGATGAAATCAGCCTTGTGTTGTAGAGGCACAATGACTGGATTAATGATGTTATTAAAGTAGTAGAGGTTTACTTTACTTCACCATTAACAAAGTGCAGGGCAGTTCTGTATTGACGAGACAAACCTGTTCACCGTGTAACACCACCGACACCAAAGGCTTGTCTGGCGACAATGGTGGCTGATGGAATGCATCTCCAGCATCATTTTTGCTCAAAGGGTGTCGACTTATCACTAAACAGCACTGAGGACCACTGGTCCCTTGTCCAGCTTAGAAGCTCCGTGGCCCATGCAAGACGATGATGCCTGTGCCTGGTGGTGTGGTCAGGTATCCTTGCTGGTCATCTAGCACGCAGACCATGGATACATAAATGGTTACGAATGATCTGCCATGACAATTGGCTACCTCTCACCTCCCTTACAGGGGTTCTCAGGGACGGTTTATTTATTTGTTATAGGGCTAACAACTGAATTATATTAAAACTTTGTAATTCATGCTTATTAAAAATTATTTACCGACCCTGTTGTGCAGAACCAGGTAAAGAGCCTTGTCTTCTCCTCCCCCCAGCAAACCATGTGACGTTCATTGTTTACATGGTCTGACTGCACCTAACATTACACTCAGTTGGTGTGCTTTGAAGTTAGGCTCAGCTCAGGAACACTCCGCTGTAGAAGGCATGACCTGAGCTGAGAAAGATCTGGCTGCATTCACTCTTGGCGAGATACTGTTGATCAAACTGAAAGATGTTATCTTGGTCTCATGATTTCAAAATGTGAACAGCATGATGAGAAGGACATTTTTAAATCCCAATTCAAGTTGATTTCCTAAATTTATAGGGTGATTCAGAGATCATACACCTGTTGCGAATTTTGCCATTAAGGTCCTTGTTCGAGATCAGCAAGTTGTGCGACAAGTACTGAAACATTGAACATTTGGACATGTGCATTAAGAGATTTAGTTAATAAAAAAAAAAAATTCAAGACTTCAACGAAAAGCCAAATATCCCTAACTTTTTGTGAGTAGTGTATGCTGTTAAAGCAGACATTAAAATCAAAAAAATATTCTAGAACTGACATTCACAGCAGCCATAGGGGCCCTCATTTATTAAAAGTGTCTTAAAATGCGCCAACAAGCAGTGCATTTTTGGTGCAGCATGTCCCAGACACATTTATTATTATTGATGAATTGGTGCAGCTTTAGACTTGTCTAACTTTTTAGACCAACTTTTAAGTCAAACTTTTGGCACAGCATGTCCCAGACACATTTATTATGGGTTAAAGATACTTTTTGCACACAGTTTGACAAGGGGGCATAAATTCACTGGAAAGTGGGCAGAGCTATGCTATGATACACTACACCAAAAATCTGACATACAAAAAAAAAAAAATGGTCTCAAAGGTTAGACAAGTCTAAAACCGCACCAATCAATAAGCATGAGCCACTTTGACAAACCTGGTGCATTTTTAAAATGCCTATCTAGGTTTGCACTGTCTTTAGACAGCAATAGTAAATGAGGGCCAAGAGGTCTATAACTATAATCTTTGCAGAAAACAGCCCATAAACTTTTTTTTTTAAATCCATGTTATTTATTGCTTTACACATGGAAATACATATATACATTGTATGCAGATTTTTCTTTTTTTTCTGCATTCGACACTAATACTTACTTTTTTTTTATGTTTCTTGCAACCAGAGAGTGGGAGAACTTGTAAGTCTTTTATGTTTTGTAAACCTGCAGTTCAACAGCTTTGACACTGTTGATATTTTAGCAGACTGGAAAAGGTATACAAAAGTTTCTTACCAAGTTTCTTTCTACTCAGGAACCAGTCAAATGTTCGCAGGATGCACACAGCTGTGAAACTGAATGAGGTTATAGTCAAGAAATCTCACGATGCAAAACTTGTTCTACTCAATATGCCTGGTCCGCCCCGTAACAGGAAAGGGGATGAAAACTGTATCCTTTTCTGTGAAACAAGCGCTAGAATAGCTTATACTATTAGGGAATTAACACATTTTTGAAGATTTTCAGGTATCCCAATAGTGGTCGTGAACACAGTAAGACAAAATAACAGAAATAACAGGAATTCACTTTAACTGGTGGTGATAAGTTTTGGGGTTCCCTGCTGTGTAGAGGCCAGCCATTGGCTAAAAGTTACAGAAGCTACATACATCATCATCACTGCAAGGTGAAATCCTAGTCACTTGTGGGGATTCCAAAAATCTCAGAAAAAGCCTTTAACGTTAGTCATGTTAATATTTTATTTTACCAAGACTGCTAGATATAATGAAACCAACATTTCTTTACTGCTTTTTTTATACTTCGTTATATATCAATAAGAATACTGAAATACTTAATACACAGTGTATGCTTCGTTTCTAGTGTCAAAGTGATTTAAGCCAATGAAATTATAGCACACTTACTGTTTGGTAAATACCTACTACCTCACGTTTCAAATTGAAATGCAAATGATAGTGTTCTCTAATTGACCTAGTTGGTCAATGTAAATGACAGAATAATGTTGAGATCATCAACAGAGTATGAATCAAGTTTATTGGACAAACCTTGCACTGATGAGTTTTTTTTCAAAATGAAAAGACTCAGACTTCACGGTTACAAATTATTATGCACAACAGATTTACAAAACATTTTATAGGTTGTAAAGAACTGAAAATAGTCGTTTGGAATTTGCAGCGTTTTAAATTAAAAACATTGTAACATTGTATGTTTACATGTAAACCTAGAAGGCCTTCTTTAATATCACCTTCACAATTCTTGCATCCATTTAACTTTTTGAGAGTTTCTGCTTTAATTTTTTTGCTGGATGTCAGAAACGCCTCCCACTGCGCCTGTTTTGATGTGAACAAAGGAGATAGCGGTCCTGCTGCTGGGTTGTTGCCCTCCTACGGCCCCTCCACGTCTTTTGCTCTGGACACTGTGTTGAAAAACACAGCTAACCTTCTGGCCTCAGCGTGCATCAATGTGCCATCCTGGATGAGCTGCACGACCTGAGCAACTTATGCGAGTTGTAGACACCGCCTCATGCTACCTCTAGAGGCGAAATGGCAAAAGTGACCAAAACAACAGCCAAAAAGGAAGAGAACAGAGAAATGGTCTGTGGTCACCACCTGCAAAACCACTCTTTATAGGGGTTGTCTTGCTAATTGCCTATTATTTCTACCGTTTGTCTGTTCCATTTGCACAACAGCAGGAGAAACTGATTCACAATCAGGTGATTCATAACTGGACAGGTTTAATTAACAGAAGTGTGATTGATTTGGAGTTACATTGTGGTCATGTATTATTTGATCCTTAGAAACTCTTAAAAAAAAAAAAAAATTGGTAAAAAAAAAACCTCACAAATACCACCTGAGAAATTACACCTTGACATCATTTAACAAAAACTTGGCGAAATGCAGAATCAGTGTAGGAACAATTAAGCACACATATACAGCTTACATAGGAGTTAAAGTGGTTGCTCTGCTAAAAAGTAAGCTACTCTTGCCCAATTAAATAAAAACTATACTTCCCTTCCTACTGAAGTGTTGTTTCTGTTTAATTCCGTACTCTTCTGTACTGTGCAGCCACTGCTTGACTTCAGCAGTCACATGCCACTCATTTACGTCACCAGTAAACAGCTCTAGTGATCTAAGCAGAAGCATGTGATTACTGCAGCCAATGAGTGGCAACATTCTGCTTCGAAGAGTACAGAGCGCTGAAACAGAGGTGGAGGAGGGAAGGGTGGATAGTTTTTATTTTTTTTAATTCATTGAGCACCAATAGTTTAATATTCAACTTTAGCTGAAGTGAAAAAAACCCTTTAAAAAGGACAAGCAGCAGACAGATGCTGCTAATCAAATGCCCTTGTTTAATTAATCATGAGTACCAATATAAAAACATACGTTTTGGCATCTTGTTGGTCTGCAGCACGAAGGTGTTTTAGCACAATGCCAAGAGGAAAATACATGTGCATTGATCTTAGAGAAGCTACCGATGATGCCCATGAACCTGGTAAGAATATTAAGGCCATTTCCAAACAATTTGAAGCCCATCACTCTAGAACAAGAAAAAAAGTATTTGCATGTGAAAAACATTCAAAACCGTTAATCTTCCCTGGAGTAGATGTTCAATTAAACTTACCCTAAGATCAGAGCATGCAATGTTAGAGAACTTAAGAAAGACCCAGTTACATCTTGGAATCTACAGGCCACAGCGAGCATGTTACATTTTCAAGTTCATGAGAGCACAATTACAAAAATGCTGAACGAGTATGGCTTGTTTGCTAGGGTTGCCAGGAAAAAGCCTTTTCTTCTAAAAAGAACAGGGCAGCACAGCTTAAGTTTCCAAAGTTGCATCTAAGGCTGTATATACCTATTTAAAAGGGAAATATACTTTTCTTTATGTCCTACTACATAAAACCATAGAATTCAAAGAGGGTGTACTTAAATTTTTCTCATGACTGTATATTATTCTCATATTCAAAACACTAAGGGCGACATGTATGATCCTAGGCACAAAGATGCCAGTTTTAAATAGGTTTAAAGCAGTGTAGAATGTGCCTGAATTTAAGGAAATGTTCTACTGCGGGTCATAGATTTAGCACTTTCTAGTTCCACTACAACAACTCACACTCGGGTAGATCACTTATAACTTGGTCTGCCTGTTCCAGCAGTAATGCGCCTAGTTTTGCTGTCCTCCAGTCATAAATGTGTAGAATTATACGGTTGTGGTGCAACACGCCTCCAGAACATCACCACATCTTAGGCGCATTAAAAAGTGCCACGGGCGCCACACACTCCACTGAATTTTGGAGAGTGCCTGCTCATACATCTAGTGAACAGGGCTGTGCAGGTTTTAGGCTGAAAGGACACCAGAATACTTGTGCAGCCCCATACATACATGTCGCCCTAAGTGTATGTAGAAACTTATGTTATACAGTATGTTGTTATTTTTTTGTCCCTTAACTTCTGACACCAGATATGGAATTTTTAGAAGTCCTTACAGAACATCTGGACCGGGTTATGTTGGTTCGAGGTGGAGGACGTGAGGTTATTACCATCTATTCTTGAATACTAGAACCTGGATGAAGTTTTTGCTGCACTTAGCAGGAGTCTTCGAACCTCTCTCCACATTGCAAAAGTATTAAAGATCAGGAGAGATGGGGGAGGCCTATGGTCAGTGCTCGGAAACTTCACTTGCTTCCACCATTCCCCTTTACTGCCCTTACATGTGAACTGCAGCACCAGATCTTCCATTCCAGCACAAGTGCAACTGTTCCTCATATCTTCGTCAGCGTGCTGCTGATGAAGCTTATGTACAAATCTTTACATAAGTCTATGTACGTTTCTTAAACTGAGCCGCACTGCTTAAGATGCTATAGACTGGCCCCTCTGTGCATCCTGTGATCCAATGTTACACTAATTTCTCACTGACATGGAGAACATCTAGGTTTTACTGGCAGAAATCAGAAGATAACTCATCTACACATGTTGATGATAAAGGCCCGATCCATTAAAGTATTGGTGCGACAAGATAAGGAGGAGAGAGGGGGTATTCACCAGCATGCTTTACCGTTCCAAATGTTCCTCCCTCTATGCCCTTTTCTTGACAGCCGCTATTTTCTCCTCGGCTTCAGCTATTTGATCTGTCAGGATTTGGTATAAACGCAGACAAAATTACTGGACAAAGTACACCGTCTTATCCAGACTGCATATGCCCGACATCAAGAAGAGCCAAAAACAGAGAAGAGGCAACATAAGACATTAAGAGGAACATTCAGCTGTGCAGGAAACTAAGCAAGGGCTGTTACCACATTGTCTGATGCCGAGGAGCTTGTTGCAATAATAATCTGATGCAAAAAAAAAAAACAAAAAGAAAAAAAACACGAACAATGGTTTCTGCCTTTTACTTTTCCTCTACCCTTTGCATTGTAGAATTGCCTTTGAGAAACTGTGCTAGAAGAATGGTGCACAATTACTAATTTGAGACGAGGCGACTGTGGCGACAGTTTGTGTAGTTTCGGATCGGTAGCAGGGAAAACCAGGGGACCCTTTGAAGGCTGTGACTTGCTTCCACAGTCTCAAATTGCATGGCCTAGGATAGATTGCTTATGTAAAGTTCATTTTACACTATCCCAATCAATCTTTTCAGCTGTGATTTTGTGCTTGCTTCTTTTGTCCTCCACCACTGCACCAATGAAGTGGCTCCCACCGCACATGTAGTGATAGTACAAGTTAATCCCTTTCCAAAAGGATTTTTGGTATAGTTTACAGAAAAATGTTTAAAATGATAGAAGGCCGGTAATCCTTATGCATTCTTAAACCATCAAAAAAAAAAAAAAAAAAAAAAGTCTCCAAAAACCGGTCTTCCAGAACAGTAGTATGTAGGATAAAATTTCTTACGCGTTAACATTTTACTTTGCACGTGTGACACAGTTCTTTCCTTTTGATGGGCCTCACTTCATAGTAGTAGTAAGTGCTATAAAACCAGCACTCCCACTGTATAATACATATATTTTTAAATATATATATATTTTTATATATTGTTTAAAAAAAAAAAAAAAAAAAAAAAGAGCCCTACACATTTTAGGTGTTAAATGTTTTACAGTGCCATGTCAATAGTGCTGTGACTTTAAAAAGTGTATGGCGTAGTTTTTTAAAGACACTCCCCAAGTACAATATATATTTTTTTGACTATATAAATATATAAACAGAGATTTATTCAGAATGCAGAGTTCTACTGTTTAAAACAAAAGTGAATTTAACGGTAGAGTAAGCATGTACTGCAAAATTCTATTAATTTTCTCATGTGTAGCACATTCAGTCAATATTTTTATAACTGTAATATCCCAAGCACCTCATCTCCGAGGTAGCTTGTAAAAGAAAAAAAAATTTAAATATTGGAAAATCTATATACGACTCATTTGCTTCTGGTGTCCATTTTATTTTCTTAATCTGGTGCTTTCATGTATGAAATGAAATTGTAGTGTTTGCAATAAATGTATTCCATTTGTCCTCAAGTCAGTGAAAACCTGCCACATACAGTAGTAATATGGTCTCAAACAAGGACTGCAGCATGAAGTCAGCATCTGGAGAAAAATCCAACTCAAATATTTATAGATGGCTATTATATACACAGAAAAAAATAAGTTTTATGTGATTTTATTTAGTGAAAAATGTGTGGTGCCACCCCTGGTCATACTCCGTTTCTATTATAAGCTTGAACTACACTTGTAGTTTGTCTTGCTACTGTATTTCAGTCTCTAGTAACTCCCCTTTGCCTTGTGTAGAATGAGAAAAATTAAGCAGCCTTGCATGAGTGCAGTGGTGAATGCCGTGCAAATTTTGTTTAAGTGCAGGTTATTTATACAAATACGATCACGATGGCAGTGTAACCCAACAAGGTCCAAGCTTATCTGTGCAAGGCATTTTTGGCAGCAGCCACTGGCTGTTTGACATTTGTACATAAATGAGTGGCCCACGAGTTTTGCTATTTGTTCCTTGAAGTGCCTCTAAGAGTGAAAAACTGGCTCTCTAGTGCTCCAGCTGTTGCTCTGGTACATAAATCTTAGCAAACATCAAAACAGAGGATACATTTCACATACTTTTGTTTTTTACGGTTAGTAACCATATCGAAACTTTCAGTTACTGGTAAATAAAGTTTAATCATTGTATAACACCAAGTTCCTTATTTTTGGGTGAATTCTTTACCGCTTGTTATCTGTAAACAGTTCTATTCTAAATGGACATATGTCTTTTTGTACAAACCACAGAACTATGTTAACCGTGAGGCTAGTTTAGGGTTTGCTAGACTGTAGGTAATCGCATGAAAAAGAAAACCAATCAACAGCTCAAACTGGTTTCCTGCCAGTAGTTTTGCTACAATGTATTAACCTGAAGACTAAGCTGCTTTGATAAAACAAACAAAAAAAAAAAAAAAATCAGTGACTGGATATAATTGTAACAGACTTTCAGCTGCAAGAAATGTTTTATTTGCTTGGGTTTTCAACCTTGGGAAGCAAACGTATTTCTATTCACTGACATATTAAGGATAAAAATTAAGAATTCAAATTAAAATCGAAAAATGAAAGACATTTTTATGCAATGATTAATTTTTATTTACATAAAGCCAGAAAAAGGCAGTTTTTATTTTTATAAATATCAATATAGCATCAGATTCTGCACTATGAGAATATAGGAAAGGCTTTAGACTGCCAGCGCAACAGCTAGTAACAGGCATGTTAGGGTATTTTACAGAGGAGCAACTTCTGAAGAGGCCAGAATTTACTTATAAACCTGCTAATACTTCGTATTCATTTGTATATCTCAGAGTTGGAACGTGCACATTCTTGCTTCTATGCAGACATATCAGGGACCTTTGAAAATGTTAAATATTTTGGTAATAATTCTATCTTTAAAAAAAAAAAAAAAGAAAAAAAAAAAAAAAAAAGTTGGAAGAACTAGACAGACCACACCAACGGGTACAGACTGGAGAAAGCGGACAAGTTGCTTTTGATTTGTGGAAGGGTATGGGGCTGAGCAGTAGGTCTACTCCGAAATCTTCCACTACAATGTTGCTAACTGGCATGTTCAAATTAATATATTGGGAGGGTGGTAATAATGTTTAATGCTAATGTGGCAGCTTAGTGATTTCAATTAAAAAGTTGCACTACAAGCGTCAGAATAATATATGGCTGACACCAGGACTTTGACTCCAAAAGCTTCAATTTTCTATTAATTTAACTCACTTTGTGCTACTTGTGCAATATACATAAATACATATATAAATATATATATATATATACTTATACATATTTTAATGTGTTTTGGAAAGTTCTACCACTGATGAGATCTTAAAAAGAACCCTCAATTGCACTCTATGTTTTATGTGACTCCCAGTTACCTATGAAGCGTGCTATTCTCTTAGATGGCTAGTAAATAAAAATGCTTTAATTTTCCATTTGTTTCTAACTATGGATATAGATTGATCCGCGTCCAGATATTACTGTTCCAAACCAAATAAATCACTGCTATAGACTGGCTGCTTTCATTTATGTATCTTACAGGAATCCTTTTATGTTTTGTGTAGTTCTTTACAGTGTGGTTCTCCGTGGTTGAATGCTATCTTACTCATACAGCTTTAATGTGCCGATTTACTTTGTTTTGAGACTGTCAGCACAAAATGCAATAAACTTAAATTTTATTACACCCTTTTGGATGTGGTGTTCAAACTGGTATTACAAGACTTAACCAATGACTGCAAATTAAGGTCTAAAACCTAATGAATGAACCATGGTCAAGTCTAATAAACTTAACCATCAGTGTGCCACTGATATTTGTATTAGATAATAAACTTGTACAACTGCTCTCTAAACTATACTTTAGGAACCTTAAAGGAGTTGTGTGAGAAACCCAAAAAATAAAAACATATAATGGAGGAACACTAAAGCTAAGCAGTAACTCTCTGTCACAATCCAGTATGTTAACTAATTACAAACATCGCCATGTCGGATCTTTCTCCTCACTGGGCAAGCGGGCGGAGCTACAGTTGCTGGGTGTGCTCTTTGAAAACTACATTCCCCACAACAGCCACTTCCTCCCAGTTGAGCTGTTGATTATATATACACTATATCCACACCAAATATATATACATATATACACACACTATAATATATATATATATAAAATATTATATATATATATATATATATATTATAGTATATATTATATATATATATGTGTATGTACAGCCATCAGTCTTTCTACACTGCAGTCATCCCTCACACAAGTCTGTCAGACTGACTGAGCACGGCACATGCCCGGTGATGCCAGTCAGCAGAACCAGGAAGTAACTCAGAGTCTGTCCTACTTCCTGGAGGACAGGTTTCTCCTGAGGAAGCAGCCCGGCGGCCATTTTGTTCTCCTATAATGATTATTCGCTAGACAAAACGAGCAGACTTTTCTAATTAAAGATATTTAGGATTTCCTTCATTTAGATATGTACTTTATGTATTTCATTTTCTTCTTTTCCCGGAGAACCCCTTTAAGGTCTCAATCAAGGAGTCAACAAGCCAATTTTTCATTTCTTTTGAAGTTTTACTTAAAAATTTGTTTACAACAAAATAACATACATGAAGTTTTCACAAAACTGCTTAACCAATGCATACTTATTGGCGACGAACAAAATCTTTACCAAAGAAAACTCAGTATTTCTGAAAGTGAAAACTTGTTACTGCACTAACTAATGCACCATTATTTCAAGTTTTTTTATTAAATGATTCCATATTTAAAACAGAACATAAAACAGGGTAAATATACAGCCATTATCTTTTTTTTTTTTTATGAAATGCACTAGTAGGTTACTTCTAGATGACGAAACAAGATCTGTAAAGATCTAGAGCACGAATTAGTAGTGGCGGGGATAAGAGCCCATTGAAGGCTGTGGTGGGGGACCATTTCGACCCGCTTGACTTGCCGTCTGACTCACCAAGTGTGAAAGTGCAGGCCCACTCTGGATCAATGTGTCCAGAGCTTTCTGCACACTAGGGTTGTCAAAGTTTATGCCGGCAGATATGCCAGGTCGCTGGTTTGGTACATTATTGGGAACCTGAGGGCGAAGTTGCCCGTACATACTCTGCATTTGACTTGGTGGAAGAGGTCTTGATGCTGCACCCCTGGCTACTTCACCTTGTGTCATAGAGCTAGGATGTTGGTTTACAATGGGCTGCGACCTCTGTGCAGATGGACCAAGAGATGAAACATCCATCTGGGCTGCTGCCCGTGGTACAGAGCCCACATTTCCATAGCTCGGGGGGGCAGCTGTTGATCCTGAACTGCTTGGATTGGTACCGATAGCAGTAGAAACCCCACTATTAAACAGACTGAGAATTTTAGCCTGAAGCTCCTGCTGAGAGCTGCTTGGAGTTTGGGCAGATGGTGCACCAGAAGTCAACTGCATTGTTTGACTGCTTCCAAGAGCTGAAGAACCCTCAAGAGATGGTCCAGAACTTGCTCCCAACGGTCTTGAGAGTTGCGCTAAAAAAACCAAAAAAACCCAAGAAAAACAAAGAAATGCATATCAAACGTAAATTGGAGTAAGACATTTATATTAAAAAGTTTGAAACTTGCTATATAATCTATGCAATTGTTACTTACATGATAAGGGATCACCAGTAAGAGCCAGAATTCTCTCTTTACGATCTCGTAAAAAGAGTATAACTTTATCTATTTCCTCAGGAGTAATATATCTATTATCTGCTAGTAAATTAAGCAGGGTCATTATCCCAGGGGGCGGAGGAGCTCTGATTCCCTCATCCAAAGCTACAGCACGCTCTCTTAAAACGGCGTCTGTAGACAGTTTGGCAGCTTGCCGTCCAATATCTTCACGTTCCTTCTCGCGCTTGTCTATCTTATATCGCTCATAGCTTCTTGCCACAAGAACCATGGCATCTGCAAGCGGCATGTTCCGATGCTCTGTAATGATAATTATAGCTTTTACGTTTGGATAGCATTCAATGACAAAAAGCACAGGAAACACCAATGTAGTATTAAATGCAAATCATTTACACATATATTATGTTGTATGTTGCAATGTATTAAATTTATGAGCCTTCATATATGAAAAGAATTTCAGTACTCCAAGTTTAGCATCTAAAAACAAAATGCTTTTAAATGAGGTTGGTGTAACCTTATGTACCTTTTTCGTGCCAAAATGATGCTCACGTGAACCTATCAGGTGGTTTGTGGCATCCAATCTAATAACAGTATACGATCGAGGGAGAAATGCTGAGCTCTGTGATGTATGGGTTTATATGATTCAGGGCAGGACTTCTAGAAGTGATGGGGAGAGCCCTGTCTAACTTGCTCACATGCAGTGATTAAATAATTAACCAACAATTCAAATTATAAAGCGGATTAAATCAGCAGGCTGGTAGAAATATAAAAATACATATTAATGAACATAAATCTTGGCGATTCGGGTTTATAAATTAAAGAAAGAATGTAGCAAGTCTCATAATCCAAATGTGGATAAGGATAATGTTAAACTCCGCAAAAATATGGTGAACATACTGTAGCAATGCACTTTTGTGAAGCACGCCACCAAGTCGGGGACCTTAAATGGTGCATTGTCGAGGAAGTGTGTGTATTGATAATGTACTAAAAAATAGGTTACTCCAGCGTGAAACCTTTTGGATCTATGCGCTGGATTTACGGTCACCAAAAAGCTTAAATTAAGGTTTCAATATTGAACTTTTCGTACTGTGGTCAGTAGCGTTCTACAGAAGGAAACATAGTAGGTGTCCAGTTACTATATGTTTATTGTATGTTTTCACTTTTAATGTCGTATTTAATTAGGCGATATACTAATTAGTATTTAAGGAGATGCCAATACACGACACACATGCTTGAGAAAGAGGGGGTCTAGCCTTAAAAGCTCGCTGTGGCAGCAAAGGTGTGCTGACTGCTCAACACGGACTACTTAATAGCTCAGATTTTTTTCTCCCTTGCCATGATGGACTAGAGATGAAATGAAGGATGAGCGTATTGCAGGTTTTATATTCACTTTATGGTTGATGTGGAAGCTTAAGGTCTACTGTATTTTATGAAGGAAATTAAGTCTTAATTCATCTTGGCCGAGCCATGTATCGAATGCATATAGTGATTGACCGTTTTCTTTGTACACACACTGATACAGAGAAAGCGGTTAATCTTTGTAGGTGGGCAGAATAAGCAGGAGTCCTGTCAGGATTTACTTCAATTTTACTCAAAAAATCTGTTCTAAATCATATAACCCTATACAAATCGCAGAGCTCAGCTTTTCTCCCTTTACCATACCCTACTCTCAAAGAGAACAACAAAAACAATATCACAACAGATTCATTTTACTTTAGTGTCTAGAAATACTGTGTGTGGACAAGTAGGAGGATCGGTTTTCTCCTTTTCAAAAGAAGGGGAACAAAAATAAAGCAGTACACAAATGTTTTTAACCCAACTTAGGAGGGCCTTACGCCAGGTTAAGTTGTGTAAGTTTCCAAGTACACAAATGATGGCTGGGTGCCATTCAGGGTCCATATTCCCTAACTAAATTTAAAAGCCAAGAAGAAAAGCATTTAAAATGTTAATCGTCTTCTTAGCACCAATAATAATGATATTTATTCTAAACCAGAGAGTGCGACAGCTAAAGTCTTAAACGTACATGTTGCTTATCAACTCCCACAAGTTATCTAAATAGATTAAATCTAAAGGGTTTGTAAAAGAATTGACAAATATAAGCTGGCTACGCTGCAATACTACATAACACCCAAAGACTGGTTTGGCACGGTTACTGAAAAAAAACAGCCCGATTCTTCTAATCTTTTATTACATGTATAATGTTTGTTTTTCTTCAGAAAAACAAATATTTAAATATTTAGGGCTTCTTGACGTAGAAACCTTTCCCCCTCCCCTCCACAAGAGATCGACAACACTCTGGCAGCTTCAGCACTTGAACGTTTAGTAAAATAGTAAAAGGTAGTAAGTTATTTTATTTTTTGCAAACAGCTGCAGCCTTCTTTTATTTCTTGTCAGACAATTTTAACCCACAACATATAAATTTCTTTTCTGTGATTGGTTGCATGCACCAGATATGGACTTTTCCACATAGATGCTCTACAAAAACACTATCAACAACAGGCGAGCAGCCTTTATATATCACTGTATGGCCAAAAAAATGATTTTTGTTCACTTTTTTTTTTTTTAAAGGGCATTTTGATATAATCACGAGTGACTGAATGTAAAAAAAATCTCAAATACAAAAATGGCCAGATCATTAATTGTACTTGTTTTATGTGACTGAAATAAGATCCTCCTGTTTATTTGCAGCAAACAACTGAAAGTAAAAGTGCAAGTTTGTTGCTCAAGTAACAGATACCACTTATAAAATAGCTTTACAAAACAACTACGATAATGGTAGAAGCTGTAATTTAAAAAAAAAAAAAAAAAAAAAACTCAAGTGACTATATCTAGCTAAAACAACCAATCAACGTGTGGCTACTGCTCTAAGTACTGACTAACAAACAAATGCCCAATTTCATATTTAGGGTTAAAATCTTCAAAAAAGGGAGCAAGTGATGTAATGTTACCTTGAGGTGTTCCAAACAAAATATTTACAGTGCAGGAGCGATGAGTCTGGTGTTGCTGTGATATCACTATAGCAAAAGGTGTGCCTCCTCTAGACACATCTTCCAAGACTTGTGATAAAGATACGTCAGTATTCAAAAATATCAAATCCACCAACATGCCTAAGTCACGGACTTTTCTTCCCACTGACTCTGCATATTCCCTGGAAAATACACATTTCAGTTATTTTGTTTGACTTCAATTTTCAGTAGAAAATTTTCATACTTAAGTAAATAAAATTTGAAAAGAGGCTTTCTTACTTTGACTGCTTGTTTGCAACAACAACAGAGCAGTCCACGCGGCGGTCCTGTTCAATTTTTCTTTGAAGTTCATCAAAATATTGCCTGTAAAGCTCCTCTCGACGACGTTCTTCACGCTTGTATCGATCTACAAATATAACTTAAAAGTTATACGTATGTACATCACAAGTGAAGAAGTCATAAAGCTGACCTATTACTGAGATTTACTGAAATGAACATTTCTATGAAGCTCAATTTAAAAAAAAAAAAAAACACAAAAACCTATTATAGGATTCATTTATGCTGCGGACAGATTTTCTTGCTAGGCAGAAGTTTTATTTTATTACATATGTTCAAATGGAAAAAAATAATTATCAAGTTTCACACATATTCTTGATTAAATTAGATTTTTGACAAAAAAAAAAAAACATGAAATGAGTCAGTAAATCTTAGGTTTGAGCAGTAATCTGGTTCATTATTTCTCCCAATCTCTGTACTGCACCTTTGTTTTAATGCTGCAAGGGCTTGCTTTTTAGAGGAATTATTATGTAAACAACTAAAATTCCTCTCCCCTCTAAGGCTATGTTCACACGGCTTAATTGCGGGACGTAATTACGCCCCGCAATTACGCCGTGTGGACGGGGGCGGGGTGGGAGCGGGGGAGTAAGCAGGGGGCCGGCACTTCGCCGGCCCACAGACTATCACTGCTAGCGGCGCGTATACGCCGCTAGAAAGTGACATTTCAATTATCTCCCCGCCCGGCGGCTTCGCCGGGCGGGGAGAGGAGACGTAATCCATAGTTCTCTATGAGAACTGTGACTTACTGTAATGAATGGGCCGTTTTCGGCCCGTAATTGCCGCACTTCGGCGCGTAATTACGGACCGAAATACGGCCCATTATAAGCCGTGTGAACATGCCTTAAAAGGCATTTCCTTGTGTAGGGCAACATGTGTGCAGGATACAATCATCATCAGTAAAGTGTCAATTACAGTTTCAAGTACATTAAAACCACATATGTGGCATAACCACCCCTGTAATCCTACTGAGAACTGGTGGGTGTATTTGTGAACAGCTATTCATTCCTGGTCCCTAAGAAAGAGCTTCAAAAGATTTGTAAAGAACGTGGAAGCTATCAAGTATCCACACATGCAAGGTTAAAATTAAGGCTTAAGGTTAGAAATGCTATTGAATGCAATGAGGATGATGTTTAAAAAATACAGTATATCCCATTTACCATCCCTAATGAATGTGGATCATGTTTTTTTTATTTGTTTGTTTTTTTTTTTTTAATTCCTTATGGATGCATCTATTTTTTGATTTCCACCTTTATTTTTTGATTTTCATTTTTTTTTCTTCCCCATCATTCAAGAATCATCTATGATTTTTATTTGTCTGTTGATACTGCTGTGTGAAGGATTGTTTTTGAAGGCCAAATTGGATTTTTTAGTGGTACCATTTAAATAACCACATAACGCATTGGAAATTCTAAAAATGGTGGAATTATGGCAAAAAAAGAAAAAATGTGCATAGTGGTTTTATGTTTACACACCATCTGATGGTCTTTCCAGGGGTCTTTCTAGAGGTTCTCGACGATCAACGTAATCGTCTCGCTTCCGGTAGTAATCATCAAATACATCGTCAGCTCTGAAAAACAGAAGGGAAAAAGAAACCTTAGTGACTAAGTAAGAACAGAACCCCACGGACTTAGGTCATCGGCATCAAAACAAACTTGGGCACGCAAAGATTTATAGTTCATGGTGAGCAATACACAGGTAGGACAAGCAAGCACGGCTGTGTACATGTTCATCCAGTTACTAATATGCAGTTATTCACTTAACAGCCCACAAGGAGAAACGCAGAACATTCCTGAATACAGCAGGCAAAATAATTTGGGTATGTTCACACTGCTTATTGTAGTGCGTACAGTACGCGCCACAATACGCCATGTGTTTTGGAGGCGCGCGCGCTAATCAGCGCACATTTCCAAAGCACGGGGGCCCAGCGCCCGGCCGGCCCCACTGACATGCATTGCTTACGCACCGCGAACAACTGACATGTCCCTTCTCTCAACCGATGTACAATACGCGTGGGAAGACGACGCATAATTCATTACCGTAATTGCGGCACGCATTTTTCTGTATATAAAGCGCAATATGCGGTGAAATGCATGCGCAATTACGCACACAAAGATGCCATGTGATAATACCATTACTGAACAGGTCACCAATTTTCTACATAGATTTCTAAAGGTGCTATTGACCTGAAATTCTCACCATATGTTGGTAAAACCCATCCAAACCACACAAAGAAATCAAACCACAGATATTTCACTTAATTTATGAACGAAAAATGCCAAAAGGGACAAAAGTATAACACTCCAAAACGTATTTAAAGGGGTTCTGCCACAATCTCATTTCCTACCTCCTGCATCCAGCTCTTCAGAAGCGGGCGTGTGATTTGTTTGAATTGCTTATGTTACTCAGCAGGATGACTGTAAAATATAGAATTCATGCACACCATAGAGTGAGTACTTGGAGGGTGCTCTGGTATAAAAGGTCAAATCGACCAATGTATTAATAGTGAAGGTATACACCGGCACAAACATTCATTTATTTACAAAGCAAATGGTATTATACCAAGTTGCTCCATACAAGTGAATATATCAAAGACAAAAAAATCTGATTACTGCACAGAATTCAGAATAAATAAGTCATGAGGGATAGGGTGCAGATGTCCATGTGATGTTTCAGCCGGCAGGCCTTTATCAAACATCTGTGGTAAATAGGAGAAGGTATATAAAAATGGCAGCTGCAGCATAGGCAATATAAGAAGATGTGTCTGCTGGAGGATAGGGGCAGTCCATAATCAACGGCGAGGAAGAGAGCGCGATGTCCTGAGCACATCCGGCAGGTCGGAGGAGTAGCGCCAGCAGGATGACACCATCATGCCTTTCCTCTCTCTAGTCAAAGAAAGGTCTGTTTATGTATAGAGCTGTGAGTAGCTACACTGCTGCTCAGGTTTAAGTTTTTGCCTCTGAGCACAAGGGTCCTAGGTTCAAATCCCTGCAGAAACCAAACCCGTGGATTTTTTTTTTCGCCTTATCAATGCACAGACATCATTGAGGCTGTTGATTTGAACTGTTTGACTAATTACTGTGGAGTACAGAGGACATGAGTAGAATGACAGCACCTGGGGTTTGAACACTCGGTAGCTGTCCGAGAGGAGAAGTGATGTCTGACCAGGATTGAGGTGCAGCTAAAACAAAAACGGTGCAGAATTTTTAAACAATGATGAATGGTTGAAATGTTTATTATTTAATTTGCTAGCTTCCCACGTCAAGTTTTCTTCGTGGCAAAACGCCTTTAATACTTTGCACAAAAGCCTCTGTTGTGATAACAGCTTCAAGACGCTTCCAGTATGGATAAACTAGTCGTATGCGTTGCTCAGATGGTATTTAGTCCCATTCTTCCACAAAAACACTCTTCCAATGGTGAAGGTTCCGTGGGTTAATTTTATAAACTCGGAGCGTTCGTTCCTTCCATAGTTTTTCTACTGGATTCAGGTCAGGCGATTGGCTGGGCCATTCTAGCAGCTTTATATTCTCTGAAACCAATTGAGTTTTCTTGGCTGTGTGTTCATTGTCTTGTTGGAACGTCCACCCTTGTTTCATCTTCATCACCCTGGTAGAAGGCAGCAGATTTTTATCAAGAATATCATAGTACATTTGTCCATTCATATGAATGAAGGAAGGATGAACTTTGCCAGTGGCGAATGCTGAAAAACAGCCCAACACTGATATTCCCACCTCCAAACTCCACTGTTGATATGTTTTGTTTTTTTCTAGTGACAGGCAGCGCCTTTTGGTCTCCAAACATGGTGACTACTATGGAATCCAAAGAGTTCAATTTTGATCTCATCTGATATATTGCAAGAGGCCAGCATCAAACAGGTATAGGACTGGAAGAGGCTTGTGCAGCTATAGTTTAAAACTTAATAGCTTTATTCAATTTCCATAAAAGTATGTAACAAAGTACAAATGAAGGCACCAACCGCTACATCAGGGAACGCACATGGATAGCGCTAGGTCAAGACAGACCGACGCGTTTCGGTAATGCTACCTTATTCATGGTCCATGAATAAGGTAGCATTACCGAAACGCGTCGGTCTGTTCTGACCTAGCGCTATCCTTGTGCGTTCCCTGATGGACCATGAATAAGGTAGCATTACCGAACTTTGTTATATACTTTTATGGAAATTGAATAAAGCTATCAAGTTTTAAACTATAGCTGCACAAGCCTCTTCCAGTCCTATACCTGTTTGATGCTGGCCTCTTGCAATATATCTTCAACTATCAACACCGGTGGAAGCTCCCGGCGGACCGTGCATCAAGACTGACTTGGAAAGCACTTGCAACTACTGGTGGGTAAGCTGAACATTTGCTTGTTTTTGTTTTTCTCATCTGAACAGACTAATGTTTCACAGGCTTGTTTTTCTGTTGTTGAGCCAACTTTAAACGTACTTGAACATGCTTTTTGTTCTGTAATGAAGTGTGGAGAGCGTGCATACAGGCCATGGAGTGCATTACTTATTGTTTACTTTGTACCTGTGGATTTCAGGGCGTTCTGTAGCTTTACACATGTCATCTTTGGCTCTTGGACAACTGTTCTGATAATCCATTTCACTCCTCTTAAGTCTTGCAGGGAGCACCAGGTCATGGCTGGTTTGTGGTGAAATAATCCTCTTTCAGATTATGGCCCCAACAGTGCTCACCAGAACCTTCAGTAGTTCAACCAATGCCATCAGTATGTTTTTCAACAAACAGCTTACTGGTTTTACTCATCATGAGATGTTTCATGTGTGACATCTTGGTAAGGAGACACTTTTTTATAGGCCAGCAGCTGAAACAGGTGATATCTTTCACTAAGTTGTAGGACTGCTTTATAATGACAGATTCCAGCTGGTGTCATGACTTTTTGAGCAGTCTTTCTTCAGGTGTTAAATACTTTCTCCCCTCTGTGTAGTTTCTCATTATTACACATAATTAATGGACATCTATGTTTTGATTACTTTGCCTGTGTGGATGAGATTGGTTGCTACTAAAATCTGGTGAGAATTTCAAGTCAATAGCACCCTCAGAAAAATATTTACTTAGAAAATTGGTGATGTGTTCAATACCTCTCACTTGCTGTATGTTGTATAGGGGATCAAGCCCTTTACATTTGTAAAGTAAAATGTTACATCACTAAAAACTAAGCAGCCAGATTATAGTGCGAAGTTCACTGGTATCTTGGTACTTTTCATTATTTATTCCAGAAAGCAGGTGGAATACTAAAAAGGTTGAGTAGCAAATGAACTTTCGCCATAAGGAAGAATGTAAATGACAGTTTCAGATCCCCAAAATGTCCACATTTGATAAAGGCATCAAACGCAAAAATGTGGTTTTTCACTAGAGATGCTTGAGAATATTGTTCCTGACCTTAATGTACAAATTTCTCTCATCAGAATGGTTTTAGTACTAAATTTAACGATGCTCATAAATGTTGCAAACAGCTTTTACTACCACACCTAGGAAAGAAGAATTTCCTACAATTATAATTAAATGGAGGAAAACGAAGGTATAAAAAAAAAAAAAAAAAATTGGCTTCTAAATATATAGTATATAAATGGATTTCTGTTGTCCACTCCTTATGCACAGCCAAATAACTACCAGTCTGCACCAAATGTGGTAATTTTAATCCAGGTTTCAGCTCTTTAAGATCTACCTTTTTGCCATACTTGCAACAACCTACCATGAACGGACTACACCTATACTGAATTTGAGCACTCTCAAACTGACACCCTTTCAGACAAGTTATGCCTCCAAAAAGTAATCCTGCACTTAGAATAGAAGATTCCTGCAGCAAAGCGCATGGTTGCTGTCCAAGATGCTGAAACTTCTTAGCAGACCGAAACCCATTTCCAGGCTGACCAGATAAGTCCCAGCCAAAAGCAAGCTGCTCAAACTCTCCGGCAGGCTGCGGCACCACTGCAGTCCCAGCAAGCCAGATACGCAGCAGAAACTCCACAGCAGACCCAAGCCCGTCTATAGCTTTATCACTGGCAAACAAAGCTTTTAACCACAAACAACAAGCAGTTAAACTAAATAGGCCTAATAGCTGGGTAATTCTACTATTATTAACTAGAGATAAACATTAGTAAGTGTAAAGCTATGTTCGCACGGCTTAAATTGGGACGTATCTCGGCCCTTATGTTGTGCCGTACTGCGCAAAATACGAGGGAGAGATACTTCCCAGTCACTACGGTAATCCACAGTTCTCATAGAGAACTATGGATTACGTCTCCTCTCCCCGCTCGCACAATACGCCAAGCGGGCAAATAAGTGACATGTCAATTATTCACGCCGTATACGCGCCTTGAATAATCAATGTCTATGGGGCTGCCGCTGCCCCTCTCCCCCGAGCGCACGGCGTAATTACGGGCGAAATACGTCCCGCAATTATTGTCGTGTGAAACCTGCTTTACTCTTTGATGCAGAGTGTTTTAATAATAATCTGTGGATTTAAAGTTGAACACCGTACACATTATGGGCCTCCATTTACGATAGGCTATAGTCTACGGGACACAGACCGATAACAGGCTGACATAATGCAGTCTGCTTCGATCAACTGATGGCAGGGATAACAAATTAAATTAAGGGAAAGGAGTCGTAGGGATGTTTCTAGATCAATAGAATATGCTATAAACGTCTATTAAGTGCCGGTTCCACCTCAGTGAGAAGGACCTATTTTGAGAACGGGCACCTTAAATTCCCAATTCAAATTGCAGAATTGGCTGCACTTGCACAATTACGCACAATTCAATCCGTGGGTAGTCCTAAGCAGAGCCAAGTGCATCCGCTCAGAGACCATCCTTTTAACTGCCAAATTTTTAAGCAGGGGAAGAGGAAAGATGAGGTAAAGGAAGATCCTGCCCAGAGCAGACAGACACCAAGTTTTATGGGCCACAGGGCAGGACAATGGAGCCCATGAAGTGTATACAAACTTCAGAGAAACCTAAAATGTGAGACTTGATACAACTATTTACCATCAACCTCATTATATACAGATTACCTATTTACGATCAAAACAGAAATGAATGTGTAATACTTAACTGGAAAAGCTCATACCTGTACGTATTTCTTTGGTCACGGACCTCTCTGTAACGGTCGTACAATGAATCTCTAAGTTCTCTCGAATCACGGGGATCACGAGCGCGAAGATCTCTTGTATCTCTCAGATCTTTCGAATCACGTGGGTCTCTATAGTCTCTAGGGTCACGGGCATCTCGCAGATCACGGACATCCCTTGAACTATGCCCATCCCTCAAATCTCCATCACGGAAATCTCTCAAGTCTTTGGGGTCCCTAATGTCTCTTGGGTCTCGTCCATCTCTTGGATCCCGAATGGATCGTGAATCTCTCTCTCTTGGCTCTCTAGCGTCTCTCCTGGGGCTGGAGCGGATAGGAGATCGGTCCCGTCTTGGCTCCTGACTTTCACCATATCCATACAAATCTCTGAGTGTGCCAAAAACAAAGCTATTAATTTCAATTTGGAAAAATACAAAAATACTCATCTGTTCCAGAGATTAAATAAAAATATGAATATATTTCCCCCCTTAAAACCAGTACTAATGTAAAAGAGCATAGTTTTCTTTTTTGCAACAACGATAAACGTACTAGTAAAATCTTTAAAAAAGGATCAACGTAATACATGTGGAGGTTATTTGTTCAGAAACTTTGCACGATGAAGTTTGTTTTATTTGGCAACATACTGCCAGCTTCAAGTAACAAAATACAGAACTTGAATCATGTACCGAAGCAGTTAGTTTGTAATGCTACCAATATTGCAGTAGGAGCTGTGTGTATGTTTATGCTCATTTCTGAAAATAAAAAAAATAAAAAAAATAATTTAAGCCATTTTAATCAGTTTTGAGTGTGCTGTGCAGCAGAAGAGTACACAAGACGAAAATAAAAATCAGACTGAACGAGCCTTTAAGGAACTCTTGAAGAGAAAGCCAGAAATGAGAAGTATAAACCATGCTGGGACTCCTTGAAATACGATCGATCGCACAAAAGCTGCTCTTGAAAAAACACTGTTCAGAGCAAAGGGCAAGGTATATTGCTCAGTGACGAGGCAAGCTGACAGAATATATGCAGTACAATTAAATATCTAGGTTTTGTGCCGCTTTACTTTTTTTTTTTTTTTTTTTTTTTGGGTATTCAGAAAATCTTAGAAAGAGGGATTGTCAAAGCTTTTATATATTACATATGTTTGAATAAAAAAATTGAAATTTAAAATTTTAATAAAACCGTTATTTTACTAATTAAAGAAACGGAAGAAAAAATAAATAAAATAAAACATACATTTAAAACCATTTGGCATTTTTTTTTTTCTTGGAGTATAACAAAGCTCTGATTAATATTTTATATCACAATTTAAACTCGAGAACGCAAAGAGAATATTCCGAGGCTGCGCCATACTTTTGCGACGTTAGAAAATGGTTGGTGCGTATAAAGCAGGTAGACGTCCAGTTATGTAGCCATAAAAATGATGGTGAAGAAAGTGATCCGGGAAATCCAACCAACAGAAGACCAACTCTGGCTCTCAAGTACTTTACCTTCGTGGTGGGCTTGACCTGGAAGGAGCCTTATACATATTTCTTCTTTCCGCTGCCTTGTTAATATCTGAAAAGCACAATTAACCCATCTGTTCAATCATTTGGAAGTTGCCACAATAAACAACACAATCCTAGAGAAATAAAAAAAACACTACCACAATAGAGGAATTTCGTGGATAGATATTTATTTGGAGACCATGTAACATTACCCAAACTACTACACAGAATTTTCTATAAAGTGTAATGAGAGAATGAATGTCTTCAAACTCCGCAGTCGTAGAGCAATTTAAGAGAAAAAGTATTTAACTCTTGATTTGGCGTAGAATCGTTTTTGTTTTGTGCTCAGCAGGGAAATCCAGAGGTGGAGCTCAGTTTCTTGTGCAAGTTAGCTGGCAAGCTGTAACTTTTTAAAATTTTAATAAATTCAGTGGTTTACAGTAAAATGTTCCCCACAGGCATAATTTGCACACAACTAGGAAAAAAAGCAATGATCAATCACATCACCTTGCCTGCCAGAAAATGCTGGCAAACATAGTTCTGCAAACGATAAGGTAGTTTATTAAAAAAGGATTCACCTTTTTTTTTTCCTCGCCTCAACGTGTTGAAAGAAATATAAAACAGCAAGATCCAAAATAAACAACCACCCTTTATTCACACCAGTTTGCCACTGACATGTCAGCTGGCAATTTTGCTACTGCTCGAGCTTTTAGTTTCAAACTAGAATTTTACTTTAAAAGATAATTCTGTTAGTTTGTAGAAAAGCCAACACTGGATCACAAGCTTTTACAACAAAAGTTAAATTTACTTGTCCTAGGGCGTTTTTTTTTCCGTGTTAACCTCTTTCAAATTTTTATTTTGAAGTCTATAACTGGATTAAAAAGAAAAAAAAGTCTTCAAAACAAAACATTTTAATCTTTTTTTTTTTACCAACACTTTTTACAAGTAAAACACACACATTTTAAAGAATTCTGTCCTCCAACAAAATTCCAATTTCATAGATAGATTTGGATCAATTAAGAACAGCACATGAAAGAAAAGTGGCTTCATGGCATTAAGCTTCCCCTTCCCCTTTATTTCAATATCATGTAGTAGACTCAAATGTTTTTCTTCTTTTTTGTAATGTTTTATAGATATTTTTATTTAGAGCACCTTCACGCATGAATGTAATTAGTTGTAAACTGTATGATAATCTGCAACAAATTCTGCACCATATAGCAAGGACTCTTGGGTTCGGATTTACAGCTGCAGATCTGATTCTGTGGAAAAAAAAACCCCACAGCAGATCCTCTGCCCTATTGGAAATATACGCTTATGGTCCTTGCATGAAATTTGATTGGCAAAAACCAAAATAAAAATTAAAGTAACCCAATTTTGCTAATACACACCACACTGTGAAAATGTATTTTTTTTTTATTAAAACACCCAAATACAACAATACTACACATGTACACTACCACACAAATTATTATATATATATATATATATATTATATATATATATATATATATATATATAATATATATTATATATATATAATTTGAATTGCCTCTAAATAGTATAAGTGGTAAGAAGAAACTTTGTGATTTGCATCTTACTACAGAAAATGCCTCTTTTTCCCCACTTAAACCTTACGATCTGTCTGCCACTAGAAAGGCAGTGATGGAAGATGAATCATTAGCTTTACTGAGGGGTCAGGTTCCAGATGCTGCCCATCACAGTCTCTGGAGAAGGAGACATAGGAGTGGTTTTTCCTTCTAAAAAGTGTCCCCCATAAATAGTGTTACTCCTCAAGTCCATATACAACTTACACCAAAAAAAAAACCAAACAAACCACACCTGAAACGACAGTTACTCAAACTAGTAAATGTATGGTCTTGGTCATAGTTGTCCAGCAAACTGACCTCCTAAATAATATGGGTTCCTGTGGTTCCATGTCAAAATGCTATATAATGTGTGAACGCCAGTAAATGCAGTATAAGGGACAGGAACTTCATATCTACAGATACCCAATATAAATGCTCTTTTGATAGTGGTAATAAAGTAGATTGAGAAATGGACATTTTATCTAAAAAGAAGTGCACTGCTGAGTCACATTATTATAACCACTTCCTACTTTCAATGTCAAAGGTAGTCACATGTTGTGAACTGGCTTGGTGAGCATATAAAGTGAATGATAGGCTGTCTGTCCACATGTCCCTTGTTGCAGTTATGGGTAAAAGGGCCGATGTATCACGGTGACAAAAAGGGATGATGTGAAAGGAGAACGACGGATGCAAAAAGTGCGCAGTGGCAGAACAAGCTACAGTGGACAGCTCACTGCCAAAATGAACTAGGGGGCCACCAGATGTGTCCAAAACAGCTCAATGAATCCTACGGCGTATGGAGCTATGAAGCTATGTAGAAGTTGTATCGGCGGAAAAGGCTTCACTTTTCATGGCAGTGTCGGAATTAAATCTCCGCTGATTGGTGAAGGGCTGTCTTCTTCAAATAGTTACGTTTTCTGCTTCATCAGACGTTGGCGTGTCAGGCGACAAACATCAGAGTACAGCACCCTGAAACCATTGCTATAAGAACACTGGGTGTGGTGGTGGGCAGCAGTATGGTCTGGGAAATTGTTTTGTGGCATTCTCCAGGCGACTTATCCATGTGGAAGACACTTGCAACAGATTTGCGTATGAATCCATCCTTACAGATTCTGTACAGTCATACAGGTTGATTTTCTTCCCTGGGTCGGATGGAATTTTCCAACAAGAAAATGCTAAGCGCCCAGAAATGTCAGACATTTGTTGGAAGCGCATGACCAAAACTTCCAAGGAAACCACCCTTGCCCCATAACTTCCCAGACTTAAACCCAGCTGGTTATCTGTGGGACAATTGTCAATATTTGCTCTATGAACTCTTCCCAACGCACTTTCCAGCAGCTATGGGATTCAGTCAGCATGGCTCCAGATACCTACCAGGACCTTAACGAGTCCATCTAGATGCAATCGGGTGGTTACTTTGCATATTAGCTGGTGGTCATAATAATGTGACTTGATTATGTACTTCTTGACTGCAATCACTAACAAAACCCTGTCCACAGATATGACCAAATACCAATCGACTGATTGGTCAAGAGGATCTGATAAACTTGTCATAAGAGCACCGAAGAGTCATCCAAGTAGACTTTCGCAAGTTTTTTTTTTGCTGTGCTATTTACTAGCAATAATCTTGAAACGCAAACCGAAATTGTGCATTTTAGATGTTAATGTTTTTATTTAGACATGAAAACTACAATCGCAGGAGAGATACAGGTATTAGCATGGCAAGAGGCGAGTGTAAATGGAGTTGTTATATTTATTTATGTAGCAACAGAATGAAAAACACCCACAATTAATGATAAACTCAAAGCAAAAGACCCACGATCATCATATAAAACGAACACGTCAGAAAACCAGTCAGGAAAAGATGACGGAAGAGGCTGCAAAATGATTAATCTGTAAAAAAAGGATGAAGGAACAATCCAGTAGATACCACCTGGTGGTGTTAAAAGAAAACCCACAATTGTTAAGAATAACCCAACGCTGAGGAATAATATGCCAATCCCCAAAACTCAACGAAACGCTGCTGCCATTCAAAAGGCCCCTCGAAATTTTAGGTGAATAAATAATTTATAGCAGGTAAGATTTCAGATAAACACACACAAAATTGCAGTTTTACACAATGTTCCCTTTAATTTTAAGCACTTGTATAAAAACGCTAAGTACAAAGGGAAATCTTGACAGTCAGTAATGAGCTTCTAACAATTCTCGGAAGTCAACTAATTGTCTGCATCAGACATGGAGCATAGTATTAGCAACCGTTCAGAAGACAAACTGCATTACTTTTCATTGCCCCCTTTAAGGGTCAAAACTCGCTCTTAACATTCAAGGTAACGCCTTTGGAGAAAACAGGGAGGTGTAGGAACATGATTAGATTGGTTTTCCATCCAATCAAAAATTTAAACCCCAATTCGATGAACCCCCATTTTCGTAAATTGCTCTTGATAGGTTGTTTTCTTCCCTGCATTTCTCCGGCAAGATTTCTGCATCATCTTTTCTTAATGCTCTTTTAGATGTTGTACTGTTCTGATACTTTTCCTAAAAAATGTTTTAAAAGACTGACAACTGTGTGTTAGCTGCCCCTTTGTCAAACATGGTTTTTAATCTAAATAGTCAGATTGTTCAATCAGTGGCGAGTGTCAATATGCAGAACAGTCAGGTAGTTTATACTACCATATCCGAGGCAGTAACGCCAAGCTCCTGTAGTATATAAAGTGGGGAAAAAAGTATTTAGTAACCCACCAAGTGAAAGTTCTCCCACTTAAAAAGATGAGAGGCCTGAATTGCATTATAAGTAGACCTCAACTATGAGGACAAAATGAGAAAACAAATCCCCAAAATCACGTTCTTGATTTGGAAATAATTTATTTGCAAATTGTGGGGGGAAAATAAATATTTGGTCAATAACAAAAGTTCATTCATACTTTGTTCTATTTTTCCCCTGTTGCAATGACAGAGGTCAAACGTTTTCTTAAGTCTTCAGTGTTGGGCCATTCCTCCATGTAGATCTTCTAGGCAGTGAGGGGTTTTTTTGGGGTTGGATCTGGGGGAAATGGCTGGCCCCTCCAGGACCTTGAAATGGTTTTTACGAAGCCCCCTTCGTTGCCCGGCGGTGTGCTTGGGATCATGTCAGTGGAAGACCCGCCCCGTCTCATCTTCAATGCCCTTTCGGGTGGGGGGGTTTCATCAAAATCTCACAAACATGGCCCCATTCATCCTTTCAATACACGGGTCGTCGTCCGGGGCCCTTGCAGAGAAACAGCCCAAAAACATGATTTGCCCCCCATGTTTTACAGTGGGTATGGTGTTTTTGGATGCAAAACCCGATTCCCTCTCCTCCAAACACGAAGAGTTGTGTTTCTACCAAAAAAGTTTTTCTTTGGTTTTATTTGACCAATTTACATTTCTCTTAATACTTTCTGGATCATCCCAAATTCTCTAGCAAAGTCAAACGGGCCCGGACATTATGGCTTTGCAAGGGGGCACATCCGGCACTGCAGGATCCGGCATGGGGGCATTGTGTTTACGTAGTTGCCTTTGTTACGTTGGTTTTCCCAACTTCACAGGGCATTCACTTGGTTCCCGTGTGGTTTTGGGATTTTGAATCACCGTTTTGTGTCATGCGTGTAGTGAATCTTGCGGGGAGCCCCTACGGGGGAGTTATCATGGTCTTGTATGTTTCCCTTTTTCTAATTATTGCTCCCTATTGATTTTTTCCACCAAAAAGTCTTCTTATTGCAGAGTCAGTCTTCCCAGTCGGCGGGGCTACAATTTTGCTTTGGTGTCCTTCACCTTAGTGAAGTTTGTGTGGGACTTTTTTGGGGTTTGTGGACGGGTGCCTTAGTACGGGTAATGAGTGGGGAAAGAGGAGCCTTTTAAAGAAGAATCATAGTCTGTGAGGCCAGAAATTTTGCTTGTTTGAAACCCCTATTTTTTTCCCCCAATAATTTGCAAATACTTTCTTTCCAAATCAGACAATGTGATTTTCGGGATTTCTCATTTTGTCTCTCATAGTTGAGGTCTACATTTTATTTTAATTACAGGCCTCCCTCATCTTTTTAAGTGGGAAAACTTGCAAAATTTGGTGGCTACTAAATATTTTTTTCCATTGTGTTTTTATAGATTTGGAGCAAGATTTTATGTAAATCCAAAGGCCCCAGGAGAGGGAAACTTGGGTTTTGGGCCCCTTGGACCCTTTTAGCAACGTTCAACACCTTGTAGAAATCTTCCCTAAAATTTAATTAAATAATAATTTTTTAAATTTTAACTAATAAAATTCTAGTTAATATTATAAAAAACACACAAACAAAACATACAACATACAGGGGTTTTCATCTGTATAGATATACAGTGTGTAAAATTTACATACCCCGGAAGAATTTTTGCTTTTTTGGCCCCTTTTTTCAGAGAAAATGAATGAAACAAAAAAAATTTTTCCCCTCATGATTAGTGGGTTTGGGTGAAGCCATTTGTCAAAAAGTTTTTTCTTTTTAAAACAAAGCCAACCAAAAAAAATCCAAACGATCCTGATCAAAAGTTTACATACGCTGGTGATTTTGACCTGATAACATGCAAGAATTTACACAAAGGGTTTGAAAGGTTAAAGGGAAAATCCTCACTGTGACCTTTTTCTTTTAACAGTGTGGCATAAATGAGCGGTTTTGGGATCCCGAAGACTCTTCAATCTTTCACCCGCC